>LR753329.1:122497-262092 GCA_902729485.2 Mus minutoides | reverse complement strand
TGTTACCAGATGGAATATCTTCTGGATATATGCCCAGTAGAGGTATTGCAGGATCTTCCCGTAGTACTATGTCCAATTTTCTGAGGAACCGCCAGACTGATTTCCAGAGTGGTTGAACCAGCTTGCATTCCCACCAACAATGGAGGAGTGTTCCCCTTTCTCCACATCCACGCCAGCAACTGTTGTCACCTGAATTTTTTATCTTAGCCATTCTTACTGGTGTGAGGTGGAATCTCAGGGTTGTTTTAATTTGCATTTCCCTGATTATTAAGGATGTTGAGCATTTTTTCAAGTGCTTCTCAGCCATTCGGTACTCACTGATATGTGGATATTAGCCCAGAAACCTAGACTACCCAAGATACAATTTACTAAACACATGATACTCAAGAAGAAGGAAGATCAAAATGTGGACACATCACCCCTTCCTAGAATTAAGAACAAAGCACACATTGAAAGAGTTAAAGAGAGCATTTGTGAAGCTGAATCCATAGGATGGACCCCATGACTGCGGCTGCCAGGGATCCATCCCACAATCAGCCACCAATCATAGACACTATAGCATATGCCAGCAAGATAGTGCTGAAAGGGCCCGGATATAGCTGTCTCGGGGGAAACTATACCAATGCCTGGCAAACATGGAGGTGGAAGCTCACAGTCAGCTATTAGATGTAACACAGGGTTCCCAAGGAAGAAGGAGCTAGAGAAAGTACCCAAGGAGCTGAAGGGGTCTTCAACCCTATAGGTGGAAGAATAACCATGAACTAACTAGTAACCCCTGGGCTCGTGTCTCTAGCTGCATATATAGAAGAGGATGGCCTAGTTGGCCATCAGTGAGAAGAGAGGCCCCTTGGTCATGCAGACTTTATATGCCCCAATACAGGGGAACGCCGGGGCCAAGGGGTGAGAGCGGATGGGTAGGGGAGCAGGGCCAGGAGGGGGGAGGGTATAGGGAACTTTCTGGATAACACTTGAAATGTAAATGAAGAAAATATCTAATAAAAGTTGGAAAAAATAAAAATAATTTGGCCACACAAAAAAAAAAAAAGTGGAGAAGCTTTTGGAGAAGATCATAGCATAATAGTCAGATACAGTTGCAAGATAGAGACAGGGCGAGGGGCAGGGTGGGGGTTACAAGTCAGGCAATGACAGTGAATGAGTCAAGGAAGGTTGATTCTCCTCGAAAATTCTGCAGCAAAACAAAGAGCAACTCTCTGAGCACTTTGATTTTGACTCTAGAAAAACTCATTCTAGACTTCTGACCTCTAAAGCTATAACATAAATTTGTCTTATTTTAAGTCCCTATGCTTGTGACAATTTGTCATTACCATAATAGCAGACTTCAATGGTCACTGAGGAAAATGAAGCAAATATTTGGACCACAGCATGTATAGAAGCCAGAGGCCGGAAGGCACGTTTTAGAGTAGCAGAATGAAATGCCAAAAAATCAGAGAAGGGCAGATGGCAAGAATTTGAATAGCCATGGGATGGTGGATACCATCCAGTGTCCCAACAATGCAGAACTGGTATGTATTACAAGTATCCAGAAGCATCTTTGATTATGGAGAATCTGGATAGGGGGCTCTGCATGGTGGAACTTAATTGGAAACATGCTATCCACCTCAAATATGTGTGGGCTGGAGAGGGTGGAATGATTAGGCAGGAATACCATGTAAAGTTAGTTGCTTGTCACGCTCACACATTCACTCTTTTAGGCAAAGATAGTTAAAGTTCCCCTTTAAGCTCAAGTAGTAATACTCATAGTACAAAGTCTTTGGCAGAAAGATGTCTTAGTTGGTGACGTAATGAGCAGAGTGCTAGGTTTTCCAAACTAGTAAGTGTGAAGAAGAGACTACCAGGAATTCTTTCCAAAACAATGTTATTGTTTGAGAACAGTACTGAACCTGCATGTGGTATGAATGCAGCTACTGTTTATTGAATAAAGGAATGGGCAGATGAATGGATGAATGAATGAATGAATGAATGCTGGGTTGAAGGAAAACAAAGAGATTTCAAGAAAGCTGGAGGGCCTAATATTGGGAGAACTTTGCACTAGATTTAGCAGCGACTAAAAAACGTTGGTTAGTGCTCGTAGTTTTTAGTAACTGGTCTACATTTTATTTGAATTGATATTTTGCATAGATAATTTTGTTGTCCTTATTACTAATTTCAATACTAATATTTTTTGAAGGGAAAATCATCATTCTGTAGTCTCTCTACTACAAGACAACTCAGTCTTCTATGTCTGTCTATAGATAAGTGTGTACACTCCATCTCTCTACTTCTTTACCTCTCTTTACAAACATGGTATTCCTTCTATGAACTGTTTTTAATGTTACTTTTAAACACAGTGTCCATTGTGCCTGCTTTTCCAAGTCAATATTCATCATATTATTATACACTTACACGTTTGTATAACTTCTCAACCTATAAGGATATGTAATATTTAACCAAAGTCCTACTGTCTTTTTCTGATATTTTTATATACTAAATACAGTGGCACTTTCTACAGAACTCTAATTTTTTTTCCCTATAGTAACTTCTTACAAGTGAGGTTGCATATTTTGGTAAATTAAGAAACGAATATTTTATGTTACTATATAAGATTTGCCTACTTACATTCTGAATTTACTATGTGAGAATCCAACTTTCTACAATCATTGTTCATACCAAGTTATTATTAATCTTTTTCAAATTCAACCAATGTAATGGATGCATTTAGTTTGCATTTGTTCAGCTGATAATGAAGATAAATCTTTCTTCGTGTATTTATTGGCCGTTTTGCTTCTTCTTTTATGAATTCCCTATTTACAACATTTGTCTATTTTCCCACTTCTGTTTTCATTTTCTTAAGCTGACTCATACAAACTGCCTAAATGGACCAATTATAGTTAATATCTGCTACAAACATTTTCTCTTTTGCTGCTTTTATTTTTGTTTATGATGGATTTTTTTAACACATATTTGGTTGGTTGGTTGGTTTTTCAACATCAATTAATCAATCTTTTCCTTCCCAATCTGTGCTTTTCTATTATGCTTAGAAAATTGTTGCTATTACAAAAATATATAAATAAAGCAAACACCTTTCTTTTTATTGCTTTGAAGTTTTAATCCCGTACTTTAATATAAAATCACCTAGTTTTTGTCACATGGCATAAAGCAAGGTTCTGGATTTAGTTCATTCTTATTACATAGCCATTTATGAGATAGTGAGTTTCCACCAGAAGCTCATTCAAGTACATTTAGGAAAGAATGCACTGAAACTGAAAGTCGTGAGACATTTTTAAACCTCCATTTTTCCATACTGCACCTTCCATCTCAGCAAGTAATGGATTCTGATCTGTAAACACAGCCCAGCATGCCAGCATTTGCTGATGTACCCACGAGCCAAACAAACAGCAAATCTCCTTTGCAAGGGAAAGGTCAACTTCCCAGTGTGAAGTCTCCAGTTACAGGCTCACAGTCTTTCTCAAATCACCCTAACATACAGAAAACAGACAGATTGACTTTTTGCAGGATTCATGAGAGAATTTCCGCTCTGAAACAAAGTCAACAAGCTGAGGCTCTCCTCAACAAGCTGTAGCACATTCCATACTAGTCTCTGGACAAAAGACCCACTAGTAACCTTGGTGAGAAGGACAAGAAGTGAGGGAATTTTTATTTTCACATTAAAAGAAAATGTTCCCAATTCACCACCGACAATGTCCTTTGGCTCTAAATTCTCTTGATTCAGTCATACTTCCTGTAAGATGTTACCAAGGCAAATACTCAAGAAACTAGCAGCTGGGGGGTTACTAATTGCAGGGCATGACAGGTACAATTTGTAATCCTTCCTGACAGATGTGACCCATTTATATTAAACGTTGTTGGCATGTTCTACTAGACAGATGCAAGCTGGGAAAAGGTTAGGCTTCAAGTAGCCCAGCCTTCTGGCAAAACTTCACCATTACAAGCAGTTCTATATATGTGTGTGTCTGGGAAACAACAGTTGACTAACATAGGAGCATTTTTTTTCCACTGACCATTGACTTTAAAATATCTTATACCACCCCATGAGGTATTTATATGTGAAGAAACACACAGATAATTCTATGAGATTAGCTCTGCTTTTATTATTCTCTGACTGTAAAGATTTTTAACATTTAAGTCAAAAAGATTCAGGATGGTCTGAGTCACAATATTACAATTAAAACGTTGGAGAAGTGAAGAAAATATTTGCAATACTTTTTCTCAATCCCATGTGGTACTTAAGCAAGATACAGAAATAAATGCTTACTTCAAATCATTTCAAGTAGTAAAGAAGAAATGCCAAAATAATCATGATCTCCATAGGCAAAACAAATAGCTGATTGAATCACTTTTAGACATTTCAGTCATTGTTGAGAAGCTCTGGAGGTATGGCCTGGGGAATTTGTTACCACAAAAGACTGAAATCAACTGACCCTCCATCTAAGTACAGAGTATACTTAAAGAAGTATCTTATACCTTTTTAATTATTATTTTTTTCTAAGTTTTTCTTTAAAGATAAAAGAAACAAAGGAATAATTTATGTTTACAGTTCTGTGACACATAAAAAATATAATTAAAGTACTAAATCTCTCCAAAGAAATGTGATGTACAAAATTAAATCCAGCATTTAGCTGGAAAGGAGTCCCCTCGGAGAGATCAGGGTGATGTGTGAGGTATCACTTTTGAAGCTGACTTTTTTTTTTCCAAGGGGTTGTATTTTGGTCAGCATTGCTCTGATTTCCCCTCCCAACTGTTATTTAGAATGAATTACAGGCCATTTTACCTGAATCCCAACATCTAGCTACATTAATAGCCCCTGATTTTTGTTCTTTCAAATGCCATTTAGATATATGGAAGTCATTTTTTTCCTATCATATTTCCAACACTTTCTGACAAAGCAGCATTTAACATTTCCCACACAAGAGAGCTTTTTTATATTAAAAAAAAATGGATTTCAGAATACAGAAAGCCATAGAGTCCTTTTTTGATTTTTAATCTTCTTTATTAGTTATATAAAACTGTAAACAGCATGCAAGGGTCTTGAAAATATCAGATTGATAGAAGAGGAGGTTTACTGAACTGGGAGGAGAGTGTAGAGGGGAGATAAGAGAATAGAAGAATACAAGGAGGAAGAAGTACTTTCCCCTACAAGATTTCAATCTCATTGTGTAAAGCACACACAGTTCATTCCTCTGACATATTGTTGGCTCTAATAAGGAAAGCACAAATTCAAAAGAGCCAGAATGCGAGCTTTAAAGATTGGGGTGATTATTTACAGACTTGGGCACTGACCACATTTGCCTGCATGAATCTTAAAGAAGCTTTTTGGCTCATCCTATGAAAAATCTATTGGGAAGCCATATATTTGAAAGTGCTGTCTTCCCTCCTTGTAGGATGGGAGCTCCAATCAATCTTTTGTGTTATGACCAGGTGTAAGTCATAAAACAGCAGTTATTGCAGGTTTTATGGAGCTGAGAGCCAGGACACTCATGAGGAGGATAAGTTCATAATAGCCTTAAAGAGCAAACTATCCTTCAAGGTCTTAGGTTTCCATAGGAGAGGCTGCTCCAGTGAGCTGTGTTTTTTAACCAACATTTCTTAACATTAAAAAAACATTTCTGCTTTCACCAACTCAGCTATATAGCAAGTAGTTATTGCATTCATGGCCTGGTATTCTGAAGGGGTACATGGAAGGATGAGACTATTTCCTTCAGCCTTCACTTCTGAATCTCCCAGCTGAGAGATGTTTGACATTCTTCAAGCATTTAAATGGTCCTCATTAACTCAGAGTAGGCTCTCAGTCATGGCTTTAGTACCTTTCTAAAAAGTCCAGTGTTCTGTCTACTCTACACCTTTTGATATATGTCCTTTGTACCAAATTTGCTTCTTGCTCATGTTCAGGAATGGATCCTTAAATATAGAATCACTGGAGTTCATCTTTAACATCATCCCCTCCATCAACTCACAGGCCCCAATTCTCCCCTGTCCTACCATTTCTGGGTCACCTCTTTAATGTCACACCACTCCTAACAACTGACCAGAAAGTCCAGATCTGTTTTGATTTCCTATGTTCATAGTTGGTGATCTCTACATACCCATTAAATCTTTATGATAACCCACACTGGTTGGAAGACAGATAAACAAGACTACCACACACACACACACACACACACACACACACACATGCTGTATTTCTTTTAGGACTGACTAAAGACAGGATCTCTAGTTCTGTTGCCTGTGCTACTTTTACTCATGCTAGATAAGTCCAAAGTAGGTTGGAGAAATAAATGATAGCATATTTAGAGCAATATATGTGATAAGGTATAGCTTCTTTTTTAATTAATTATTTTATTTATTTACATTCCAAATGTTGCCACCTCTTGGTCCCCCCTTCCCAAAGGTCTCCACCCCATTTTCCTCCCCTTTTGCTCCCCTCCAGCATCCACCTTCCCTGGGGCACCAAGTCTCTAGAGGATTAGGTGCATCCTCTCCCACAGAAGTCAGACAAGTAAGTCCTCCTCTACATATGTGCCAGGGGAGGGAGCTCAGAGCAGCCTGTATTTGCATTTTCTTGGTGATTTAGTCTCTGAGCACTCCAAGGGGTCCAGGATAGTTGACACTGTTGGTCTTCCTGTATATTGGGTTGCTATCCCCCTCAGCTCTTCAATCTTTCCCCTAACTCTTCCATAGGGGTCCCCAACCTCAGTTCTATGGTTGGTTGTATGTATCTGCATCTGTCTCAGTCAGCTTCTGGTAGAGCCTCTCAGAGGACAGCCAGTCTAAGCTCCTTCCTTCAAGTACAGCATAGCATCAGTAATAGTGTCAGGGTTTAGTGCCTGCTCATGGGATAGATCCCAAGTTAGATACACTTTCCTTCAGTCTTCGCTCCATTTTTGTCCCTGCATTTCCTTTAGACAGGAACATTTCTGGGTCAAAATTTTTGAAGGTAAGTTGGTGACACCATCCTTCCACTGGGAGCACTGTCTATCTACTGGAGGTGGTCTCTTCAGGTACCATTGCCCCACTGTTGGGCATTTTGGCTAAGGTTACCCCCATTAAGTCCTAGAAGCCTCTCACATCCCAGGTTTCTAGGACCTTCTAGAGGTTACCACCATAACGACATTCGTCCTCAGAAACTGCATATTTCTATTCATTCTCCTAGCCATCTGGGCTTCTCTACTGTTTCCCTGCATGTTGTCTTCTTTTCCCCTCTCCCGCTCCTGGCCCACCCAAGTGCCACCCCCTGTCTTCCATGACAATTTTCTTCCCCCTTCTAAGTGATGTTGAAGCAATCTCACTTGTACTCTCCTTCTTGTTAAACTTCTTAAGGTTTGTGAATTATATCATGGGTACACTGTACTTTTGGGCTAATATCCACTTATCAATGAGTACATCCCATGAATGTCCTTTTGGGTCTGAGTTACTTCACTCAGGATGACAGGATGATATTTTCTAGTTTTATCCATTTGCCCGAAAAACTCATGATGTCCTCATTCTTAATAGCTGAGTAGTATTCCATTGTGTAAAAGAACTACATTTTCTATATCCATTCTTCTATTTTGGGACATCTGGGTTGTTTCCAGCTTCTGGCTATCACAAACAAGGATGCTATGAACATAGTAGAACATATGCCCCTGTGGCATAGTGGGGCATCTTTTGAGTATATGCCCAAGAATGGTATATCTGGGTCTTCAAGTAGATCTATTTCCAATTTTCTGTGGAACCTCCAGATTGATTTCCAGCATGGTTGTACCAGCTTGCAATCCCACCAGCAATGAAGGAGTGTTCATCTTTCTCTTTCCTCGCCAGCATGTGCTGTCACTTGAGTTTTTGATCTTAGCCATTCTGCTTAATGTAAGGTGTAATCTCAGGGTCATTTTGAATTTTATTTCTCTGATGACTAAGGATGTTGAACTTTTCTTTAAAGTAGAGCTTCATAAAAGTTACATTAAATTAAAATATGTAAATAGATACCTTCTCAATATTTTGGTGCCTCCTAGAAAGCAGAGATTACCCCTGATTGAAATAGTTTTTTAGACATATATTTTCTAATCATATAAAAATCATTTTGTTTAACCAATATTGGCCAGGCAAATAGTTTTGCATGGCAGACTATTAGGAGAAGTAACATGACAGAAACAAACCAGACACAGGCCCAGCCCTCTGATTGACCTTCTGATAGTATAGCCAGTTGATGAATGTGAATGTGAGAATTACACCACAGAGAATCACTAGGAACCAAGAGTGTAGAGGGGGTTGAGCTACTCACCAGGGACACTGTAGTGTAAAAAATACTGCCTTTGAAAGCATTTAACTTGAAATAGCAAAAACAAGGTTATGTTGCAAACAAGTATGGAGTTGCCCTTTTGTTTGAAGTAAGTTTTCTATGTAAAGGTAGCTTTTCAAGGAGCCTCTCACAGATGCTTGACACATGGCTCCAGATTCAAGCAGTCCCCGGAATCAATCAGAAGAGTGATCTCTCAGCATTTCTGTAATCAAATGCTCATTTTAATGTACTGGTCTGTGTTCTCCTTTGTTTCAAGTTCATTAACATACAGTAATTAAAGGAGAGTTTGAGTTCAGTAAGTTCTTACAAATGGAATCACCACTCAAAGCAGGATTAGAACATGCCCATTAGAGCAGAAATTTATCTTCCTTTCCCTTTTGTTCAGAGAGAAAGAGAGGGTGGGGGAGAGAGAGAGAGAAACAGAGACAGAGACAGAGAGACAAAGACAGACAGAGACAGACAGAGAGAAAGCCAATCACTTTTAGTGAATTACTCCATTTCTATGGATTAAATTCACCTGTTCTTGAACTTCAGCAAGAGATCATGTAACATTTACTTTTTTACATGAACAAACATGTTAGCATTTGAGAACATATTGAAAGACTCAAAACACTAAACACATGAACAAGAAATAAAATACAATCCCTACTAGAGTGCTTTAGTCTCCTGATGTGTTTAGAAAACATACACAGGCAAGGACTTGTCTGCCTATCACCTTTAGCATGTTTGGGCCACAAGTAAAAAAGTCTAAAGGATGGACCATCCAGAGACTGCCGTACCTGGGAATCCATCCAATAATCAGCCACCAAACCCAGACACTATTGCACATGCCAGCAAGATTTTGCTGAAAGGACCCTGATATAGCTGTCTCTTGTGAAGCTATGCCAGTGCCTGGCAAACACAGAAGTGGATGCTCACAGTCATCTATTGGATGGAACACAGGGCCCCTAATGGATGAGCTAGAGAAAGTACCCAAGGAGCCGAAGGGGTCTGCAACTCTGTAGGTGAAACAACAATATGAACTAACCAGTACCCCCAGAGCTTGAGTCTCTAGATGCATATGTAGCAGAAGATGGCCTAGTTGGCCATCATTGGGAAGAGAGGCCCCTTGGTCTTTATAAACTTTATATGGTCCAGTACAGGGGAACTCCAGGACCAAGAAGTGGGAGTGGGTGGGTAGGGGACCAGGGCGGAGAAGGGTATAGGGGATAACATTTAAAATGTAAATGAAGAAAATATCTAATAAAAAGTCTATATTCCAGAAGACATATTCTTCCCTTGCGGTCTTCTGACATGCAATGCCGATTATATTATAAGTGGGTTGTGCTTAGTTGTGCTTTCAGGTATAGCATGCATCCCTCTCAAAGCTTTATTCCTTAATCATGACATAAATACATTTTTAGTTATGATCAAAATGTCTCCATGGATCTAAAATTGCTTCAAGGTCCCTATTATATCACAGTACACTGAGAGCCAATTAGGAGCCATCTAGATGGACTACAACACATGTGTCTGCTTCCAGGCAGCAGCTTTTGTTCCGCCTTAATTCCCTTCTTAGGGCACTGAATTATACTGCCTATCATAACTGTTCACACAAGCTGGTCTTTTCCTGCCACATTCAATCCAGAGGCTGCTGTTATAGTCCAGTCTAATTAGAATACAAACCACAAGTTACAGTGGCCATCAGAGAGAAAAGAGCAAATCAAAGAGTTCAGTAGTAGAGTTAATAGGGTAGGGGGAAGAAGAATGTCATATCATATTCACGATTCAAGCCTCATCTATTTTCTTCCTTCCAGGGTGGGAAACATAGTGCTGATACATCTATAAAAGTATACCACTTTTATGTAAATAAGTTTAAATACAAACACTGGAGCTAGGAACTAAAACAAGTTCAAGTTCACAAGAAAGAGTAATAAATCTCTTTATGTTTTTGTTCTCACTGGCCTATTTATTAAAAAAAGAACCTTCTGTCTAAATTTCTACTATACCCTAATGAATTACTGAATAAGTTAAATATATAGCTGTGAGGAAATGAAGTACTGAAATGTATTTTCAAACTTTCCTGGAAGCCCACATTACCATATCTTCTGTTACCAGTTATAGGGTCGGGGAGTGTGTCAATGGAACTTCACAACATTTAAAATTGTGATGGGATGGGGGGGTGGAGGGGTAACTGGGAAGGGGGATATCATTTGAAATGTAAACGAATAAAATAATTAGTAAAAAAAATAAATAAAATTGTTCTGTTACCTCTACTAAGTACTAGACAGTATTAGGACTTTTATCTCCACGGGTACATAACAGAAAAGAAGAGATCTGACTTTATTCTAGTTAAGAATTGCAGTTAACAAAATCTGGAAAGGTAGAAGAAACAGGCTTTGGACATGTAAAGAACAGCAATAAAGGGCCAATAAGAGGAAAATATTATTTATTTCTGGCTAAACGGATGTGTTCTCTGGCCTAGGTGGAGATCTAACACCCAGGCAGTTGGAATCAATGACCTGGCAATCAGAGGAAACCCAGATTGAGAAGTTCTGCCTTAAATCATGCTAAAAAGATAGGCAGAGTAATTATCCCTTTTAATGACATCAGATACCTTAGCTTCCCAAAATTCACATTCCCTAGCACAGTAGGTTATGGGGCTGCAATGCCACTTTTCCTTTTCTTCTATCTCTGTTCTAAGTTTGCATTCCCTGATATTTTGGGGTTCATCCTTGCTCTAAAACCCCTTCCAAATGCCACACTGTAGCTTTCCATACTGGCTTAACTCAAAAGACACTGTTTCTTTTTCTTTTTATTTTATTCTCTTTTATTTTTATTTTATTAGTTATTTCTCTGTGTATACTTGGCTGTCCTGGAATTTGCTCTGTAGACCAGGCTGGCTTCAAACTCACAAGAGACCAGGCTACCTACAGCTCCTGAGTGCTGAGATTAAAGGCTTGCACCCCACCCCCCCCCCCCCCCCCCCCCCATTACCCGGCCTTTCCTTTCCTTTCCTTTCCTTTCCTTTCCTTTCCTTTCCTTTCCTTTCCTTTCCTTTCCTTTCCTTTCCTTTCCTTTCTTTTCTTTTCCCATTGTATGGGCAGCTACTGAAATTTACAGCTTTCCAGCCCTAGGGTCTTTCTTTATGAGACAAATGCAGATTCTTACACCCAACCATTAAAGTGAAGTTGGGGACCCCTGTGGTTGAATTTGGGAAAAGCTAGAAGAAACTGAGGAGGGCGACCCCATAGGAAGACCAGCAGTCTCAGTTGATCTGGACCCCTTTGATCTTTCAGACAATGAGTCACCAACCAGGCAGCATACACTAGCTGGCCCAAGGTCCCCTACACATATACAGCAGAGGACTACCTGCTCTGACCTCAGTGAGAGAAGATGCACCTAACCCTCAAGTGACTTGAGGTCCCAGGGGAGTAGCAAGGCTTAGCACAGGGACACCTCCTGGAGACAGGAGGAGGAAGAATGGGATAAGGAACTGAGGAAGACAAGCTGGATTTCATGGAGACATTTCCTCAAGGGAAGTGCCTTTCTCTGTGATAACTCCAGCTTGTGTCAAATTGAAACACAAAACCAGCCAGTACAGGGATCATTTCATTTAATTTTTTGCTTATACTATTTGGTTCAATCCTAGGTAACTGGTCTATCCAGCCTCTGGTTCCTGGCCCTCCAGGCACTGTCAGGAGTGGGCTTCATCTTGTGGCATGGGTTTCAAGCTGGACCAGTCACTCTTTGGCCCCTTCAGATTTCTACACCACCTTTATCCCAACACTTCTTGTAGGCAGGACAAATTGTAAGTCTAAGGTTTTGTGACTGGGTTGCAGTTCCACTCCCTCTATTAGAAGTCTTTCCAGGTTACAGGAGAAGACTGATTCAGGCTCTGAATCCCCCATTATTAAGAATATTAGGTAGGGTCATCCTCTTAGATTCCTGGCAGTTTCCATTGCACTATGTTTCTGGTTAGTTCCAGAGATGCCTCCCAATTCCAATTGTCTCCCAGGACTCTCTTCATCAATCCTCACTTTATCTGATCCCTCCTGTTCCTGTCCCTACCTGTCTGGAGTCCACCTGAGGTATCTATTCTATTTTCTCTTTCCAGGGACATCCATGTATCCCTTCTGGAGCCTTCCTTGTTACTTAGCCTCTCTAGGTCTTTGGTCCTGTTTATTCTTTACAGCTTACAGTACATACCATGTTTGTCTTTCTCAGTCAGGGTTGCCTCTCTCAGGGTGATTTTTTTCTAGTTCCATTCATTTCATGAAGTCATTGTTCTTAATAGCTGGGTAGTATTACATTGTGTAAATGCATCACATTCTATTTATCCATTCTCCAATTCTTCAGTTGAATGACATCTGGATTGTTTCCCATTTCTGACTATTGAGAAAAAAAAGCTACTGTGAACATACTCGAGCAAGTATCCTTGTGATAGGATGAAGCATCCTTTTGGATATATGCCCAGGAGTGATATAGCTGCATCTTCAATTGCAAATTCACAATTTTCTGAGACACTGCTATACTGATGTACAAGTTTGCACTCCCACCAGCAATGGAAGAATGCTCCCCTTGCTCCACATTCTTCCCAGCATGAGCTTTTCATTTGTGTTTTTATTCTTAGCCATTCTGGGGGGAATAGGATAGAATCTCTGAGTCATTTTGATTTTCATTTTCCTGATGGGTGAGGATGGTGAACATTTCTTTAGGTGCTTAGAGGCCATTTGAGATTCCTCTTTTGACAATTCTCTGTTTAGCTTGGTATCCCAATTCGAAATGGGGTTATTTGGTTATTTGATGTCTACTTTCCTGAGTTCATTATGTATTATGGATATTAGCCCTCTGTCAGTCTGATGATGTGTTGTCCTATTTGTGGTGTCCTTTTTCATAGGGCAGCTTTTCAGATTAATGAGGCCTCATAATTTATTAATTGTTGATATTAGCTCCAGCATGACTGGTGTTCTGTTCAGAAAGTTGCCTCCTGTGACAATGTATTGAAAGCTATTCCCCATTTTTTGGGGGGGGGGTATTTTTTTTCTCCTTTTACTGCATGAGAATTTCTTTTCTTTCTTTCCTTTCTTTCTTTTTTTTTGTTTTGTTTTGTTTGTTTTTCAAGACAGAGTTTCTCTGTAAAGCCGTGGCTGTCCTGGAACTCACTTTGTACACCAGGCTGGCCTCGAACTCAGAAATCTTCCTGCCTCTGCCATCCCAGTGCTGGGATTAAAGGCCTGTGCTACCACGCCTTGCTGAGAATTTCTTTTTTTATTTGATATTTTCTTCATTTACATTTCAAATGCTATCCCGAAAGTCCCCTATAACCTCCCCTGCCCTGCTCCCCTGCACTAAACCCACCTGGTCCTGGTTGGGTTTTTTTTTTTGGGGGGGGGGACTATTAATGATTGCATCTATTTCTTTAGGGTAATTGGGACTATTTAGATCGTTAATCTGATACTGATCTAACTTTGGTCCCTGGTATCTCTCTAGGAAATTGTCCATTTCATCCAGGTTTTCCAATTTTGTTGAGTATAGCCTTTTATAGTAGGATCTGATGATGTTTTGGATTTCCTCAGGTTCTGTTGTTATGTCTCCCTTTTCATTTCTGATTTTGTTAATTAGGATACTGTACCCTCTAGTTAGCCTGGCTAACAAAACAGGCTTATCTATCTTGTCTAACAGGTTTATCTATCTTGCTGATTTTCTCAAAGAACCAGCTCCAGGTTTGGTTGATTCTTTGTATAGTTCTTTTTGTTTCCACTTGGTTGATTTCAGCCCTGAGTTTGATTATTTCCTACCCTCTACTTCTCTTGGGTGAATTTGCTTCCTTTTGTTCTAGAGCCTTTAGGTGTACTGTCAAGCTACTAGTGTGTTCTCTCTCTAGTTTCTTTTTGGCAGCACTCAGAGCTATGAGTTTTCCTCTTAGGACTGCTTTCATTGTGTCCCATAAGTTTGAGCATGTTGTAACTTCATTTTCATTAAGCTCTAAAAAGTCTTTAATCTCATTAGGTATTTCTTACTTGACCAAATTATCACTGAGTAGAGTGTTGTTCAGCTTCCACATCAATGTTGGCTTTCTATTATTTATGTTGTTATTGAAGATCAGCCTTAGCTCATGGTGATCTGATAGGATGCATGGGATAATTTCAATATTTTTGTATCTGTTGAGGCCTGTTTTGTGACCAGTTATATGGTCAATTTTGGAGAAGGTACCATGAGGTGCTAAGAAGAACATATATCCTTTTGATTTAGGATAAAATGTTCTGTAGATATCTGTTAAACCCATTTGTTTCATAACTTCTGTTAGTGTTCATGTGTCAATGTTTAGTTTTTTCTGTTTCCAGGATCTGTCCATTGATGAGAGTGAGATGTTGAAGTCTCCCACTATAATTGTGTGAGATGCATTGTATGCTTTGAGCTTTACTAAAGTTTCCTCAATGAATGTAAATGCCCTTGCATTTGGAACATAGATATTCAGAATTGAGAGTTCATCTTGGAAGATTTTTTTCTTTGATGAGTATAAAGTGCCCCTCCTTGTCTTTTTTGATAACTTTGGGTTGGAAGTCAATTTTATTTGATATTAGAAAGGCTGCTACTCCACCTTGTTTTTTCGGATAATTTGGAAAATTGTTTCGAGCCTTTTACTTTGAGGTTGTGTCTGTCTCTTTCCCTGAGGTGGGTTTCCTGTGTGCAGCAAAATGTTGGGTCCTCTTTATGTAGCCAGTCTGTTAGTCTGTGTCTTTTTATTGGGGGATTGAGTCCACTGATATTAAGAGATATTAAGAAAAATTAATTGTTGCTTCCTGTTATTTTTGTTGTTAGAGTTGGGATTCTCTTCTTGTGGCTGTCTTCTTTTAGGCTTGTTGAAGGATTACTTTCTTGCTTTTTCTAGGGCATAATTTCCCCCCCTTGTGTTGGAGTTTTCCCTTTATTATCCTTTGAAGGGCTGGATTCATGGAAGCATATTTGTGTGAATTTGGTTTTTTCATGGAATACATTGGTTTCTCCATCTATGGTAATTGAGAGTTTTGCTGGGTATAGTAACCTGGGCTGGCATTTGTGATCTCTTAGGGTCTGTATAACATCTGTCCAGGACCTTCTGGCTTTCATAGTCTCTGGTGAGAAGTCTGGAGCAATTCTAATAGGTCTGCCTTTATATGTTACTTGACCTTTTTCCCTTACTGCTTTTAATAGTCTATCATTATTTATTGCATTTGTTGTTCTGATTATTATGTGTTGGGAAGAATTTGTTTTCTGGTTCAGTCTATTTGGAGATCTGTAAGCTTCTTGTATGTTCATGGGCATCTTTTTCTTTAGATTTTGGAAGTTTTCTTCTATAATTTTGTTGAAGATATTTACTGGCCCTTTAAGTTGAAAATCTTCATTCTCATCTATACCTATTATCTTTAGGTTTGGTCTTTTCATTGTGTCCTAGATATCCTGGATATTTTGAGTTACAATCTTCTTGCATTTTGCATTTTCTTGGGTTGTTGTGTCCATGTTTTCTATGGAATCTTCTGTACCTGAGATTCTCTCTCCCATCTCTTGTATTCTGTTGCTGCTGATGCCCACATCTATGGTTCCTGATTTCTTTCCTAGGATTCCTACCTCCAGAGTTGTCTCCCTTTGGGTTTTCTTTATTGTTTCTAATTCCATTTTTAGATCTTGGATGGTTTTGTTCAATTCCATCACCTGTTTGGTTGTTTTCCTGTAATTCTTTAAGGATTTCTACCTTTTTAGCAGTGTTCTCCTGTATTTCTTTAAGTGAGTTATTAATGCTCTTCTTAAAGTCCTCTTTCAGCATCATGAGGTATGATTTTAAATATGAATCCTGCTTTTCGGGTATGTTGGGGTATCCAGGACTGGCTGAGGTGGGAGTGCTGGGGTTCTGATGATGGTGAGTGGTCTTAGTTTCTCTTAGTAAGATTCTTATGTTTGCCTTTGCCATCTGATAATCTCTGGCGTTAGTTGTTATAGTTGTCACTGATTGGAGCTTGTTCCTCCTGTGATTCTGTTAGCCTTTGTCAGCACTCCTGGGAGTCCAACTCTCTCCTGAGTCCCAGTGGTCAGAGCACTCTCTGCAGGCAAGCTCTCCTCTTGTACGGAAGGTACACAGAGGTCTGGAGCTCAGAACCAACTCCTGGCTGAATTTGAAGGCCCAAAGTCATCCTGTCCAAGAAGCTCTCTTGCTTCTACAGCCCAAGTGCTCTCCTGTGCAGACTGGTCTCTGAGAGACCCAGGATATAAGATGGTGCTCTCATCTGAGTCCCGGGGTCAGAGACCTCTCTGGAGGCCCACTCTCCTCAGTGATCCTAAGATGCTGGGTGTGCTAGGGCGCCTTTGTCATGGAGAGTCCTCTGGGGACCATGGGACGGTCCATAGTTTTAGTGCCCAATGGCCAGGGGTTGAGGCTGACCAGAATGAACTCCACCCACTGGTTAGGCAGGTTTCCTGTGTCTGCTTGCACAAACCTCTTCTGTTTGTTTTTGGAACAGATGTTGTGTTCCACTCACCAGGATCCTAAGATCCTGGGTTTGCTAGGGTGCCTGCGGTGTAGAGAGTCCTCTATGGACAGTGGGACCTTCTGCAGAGTTCGCACCCAAGGTGGCACAGGGCTGGTGCTGGCTGGAACCTATTCCCCACTTTCTTTTCTATTGGGTTTAGTGTATCTGGTTTTATGTTGCGGTCTTTGATCCATTTAAACTTGAATTTTGTGTAGGGTGATAGATATGGATCTATTTCCATTTTTCTACATGCACACATCGTTAGATTAGTACCATTTGTTGAAGATGCTTTCTCTTTTCCATTGTATAATTCTGGGTTCTCTATCAAAAATCAGATATCCATAGGTATGTGGATTTATGTCTGGGTCTTCAATTTCATTGATCAATCTGTCTGGTTTATATCAATTTCTTCTATTGTATAGTCTATGTCTGAGATTCTGTCTTCTATTTATTATACTCTGTTGATGATGCTTGCATCTGTAACTCTTTTTCTCTTACCTAGGTTTTCCATCTCTTGGCTTCTCTCACTTTGTGTTTTCTTTATTCCTTCTACTTCCATTTTCCAGTCTTATTAATTTCAAGAAAGCCAACTACACCCAAGAAAACACAAAAATATAATCTCATATCAGCAAAACCAAAAGAGGGGAAGCATACACACATACAAACACACTCACACACAGAGAGAGACCAACACTACTCCACCAAAACAACAACAATAACAAAATAATAGTTTTATTCATTTCCTACACCTGTTTGTTTGTTGGTTTGTTTGTTTGTTTTATTAGGCTTTCTTTTAGGGATTTATTCATATTCTCCCATTGTTTGTGTTTTTCTGTATTTCTATTCATTCATGTATCCATTTCCTCTTTAAGGACCTCTATAATGTTAACAAAGTTGGGTTTAAGGTCATCTTCATGTGTTTCAGCTGTGTTAGAGCATCCAGAGCTTACTGTAGTAGAATAGCTGGGCTCTGGTGGTGTCATATTGCCCCTGGCTGTTGTGTTCTTATTCTGGGTTTAGAATAATTATAAGTTTAGGTGCTGATTTCTCAGTTTATCTTTGTTGGGTGGATTTTTCCCATGGTTTCTGTTTCCTCTCTGATATTTTGACCTATGTGGCCTGCAAGTCCTCAGCTCTAAAAAGGTGTATCCTCTAGGGCTTGGTGCCCTGCAAACAACCTCTGTTGTTTGGGTTTCTAGGGGTTCTGGAATTCTGGGAACTTGTGTGACCTCTGGGGTTCAGGATACTGGTGTGGTCTCTGGTAGAGCAGGGTGGTTCTGGGGTTCTGAGTGTCAACATGGCCGCTGAGGTTATGGCTACCTGCATGGCACAGCCTCCAGTAGAGCAGTGGCCTTCTGATGGCATTGTGGACAAGTATATGGTGACCAGTGGAGGAGTGCTGTTGAAAAAAAACTGGGTTGGCTCTAAGGAATGTTGTCTAGTCATGGGTAAAGTCTTACTTGGAGTTCATTGCCCCTGGTAGAGCAGGGAGCTTCTGCCTTTTTTAATTATTTTATTATTCAGACGAAGAAACCTAAGATGGGACCCTAATTGCTCTCATATTATCTGGGGACCAAGAAGGGTCCCTTCAAAATTTCTAGTAATAAGGGAATTTATCCTAGATCTTGGAAAGAAGATCCTAGAACTGAAGATTTAATTTTTGTTTATTATATATGTGGTATGAGTAAACACTTTCTTTCAGATCTGCATTGTTTGATTAAACCAGGTTTGAGAGCATGTCATGATTATCTCAGCTCCTCCTCCAGCCTATCATGGACCTATAAGAACAAGGAAACCATCACTGTGGACTAACCAAAATAGCTCCTTTAGTTTAGGCTGGAATCCACAGAGAAGTTACTTTCAGGAAGCGACTCTTCTCTGTAGGAAACTGCAAACAATGTTATGTATCCCTGGAAGATCCAGGTGCTCAGAATCAATCTTTTCAGAAGTCTAGGATTGGTACATAGGTTCTTGGTGAGCCTCTGCTATTAACTTCCTTTTCATTGAGTCCACAAATGGGTGCCAAGTGACAGGTAGACACTGGCTGACTCTAAAGCTTATGAAAAAAGCAAACAAGTTTTTCCCTTTCAGGCGTAGCTGAGCAGCATATATATTCCTGTATTTGGTTCCATAGGGAAGCTCAGCAACATATATAAATTGAAAGAAATCAGAGAAAAGACAGGAAAGAAGAAATCCAGGTGTCTGTTTACCATTATCTTGATAAAATGGCAGTGACACACACTCTGCCTGCCACAATTACTGTGATAAATGCCCCTTTCTTTGAGGCTTGTTTGAAAGTCAATTATGTAGATTATTTGGAGAATACTGACAGATGGCCTTCTTCCCTAGACGGAACAATCAAGCCGAACTTTGATATGTGCACAGAAAATACTGTCATTTCTCAAACCAAAAGAGGCCTCCCTAACATTGCCCACCAAAGGACCCAGTAAAAGTTTGCCTTTGGCTACTTTTGATAATGCCCTTAGGCTTTTTTTTTCTTTGTCATTTTTTTCTGAGCCTCCTCTTCTCCCAGTCTCGATGGAAAGTGATGCTTCTTTTCATCTGCTAGTCAAATATTGATCTCCAACCTGTCCTCAAGGTTTTGATTAACACAAAAGGTGCCACGCAAGCAGCTTTCTGTTTGTTTTCAGCTAATTCGTTTTTTATTATTCACTTGCTGCAGTAAATCTTACTTTTATTGTCCAACCACTAAACAGAAAAAAAAAAATGGATTGATTTGAGTAACTAAATAATTCAAGCCACAATGTGTGGTGAAAGGTGGGGGAAGGGGAGAGAGAGAAAATTAGGGGAGTCTGAGAAGATGTGATGAGACATTGTCCTTCAGTTTCTTAGTTCTCCCCAAATTACTACAGAGGTTACACCAACTTGGTTGTATCATGAAGGGTTTGGGTAAAGTGGCATCATGTTACTGCACAGGTGACTTAAGGCAATGAAAATCTTAGAAAATACTTATCTGTAGAGCCTTCCTTCTCCTAAACACAACGAAGCTCTGAATGAGCTCATTGACTCCTCTCTTTTTGTTGTATGAATTAATTCCCTGAACACAAGTATTGAAATGTTTGTTTGTTTGTTTGTTTTAATTCCTAAAGTCATAAGCTTAGCTGTCAATAACAGCATATACCTGTAATTTAAGCATAGAGGAGACTGGGCTAGTCTAGCCACTCTGGGATACTTAAAACAGACACTGTCACATTAAACACACACACATACAGAGAGAGAGAGAGACAGAGACAGAGAGAGAGAGAGAGACAGAGAGAGACAGAGAGACAGAGAGAGAGAGACAGACAGACAGAGAGACAGAGACAGACAGAGAGACAGAGACAGACAGAGACCAGAGACAGAGAGACACAAAGAGATACAGAGACAGAGATAGAGACAGAGAGAGACAGAAAGGGACAGAGAGATAAAGAGACACAGAGAGACAAAGAGACAGAAATAGACAGAGAGAAAGACAAAGAGACAGAAATAGAGAGACAAAGACACAGAGAGAGAGAGAGAGAGAGAGAGAGAGAGTGATATGGTGGAATAGAAGGGACTAGAGACAGAAACATCAGAATTACATATCATCAAACAACAGAATTACATATCAAACATCAGAATTACATATCAAACATCAGAATTACATATCAAAAAAGTTTTCATAGAAACCTGGAAGCCCTTCCTCACCTGGGCTTTACCACCTTAACAAAGCATGCTCAAGAATAGCTTGCGTAATACAAACTGGAGAGGAGTGTACTGTGTAAATGTCCTAAAAAAGGCGAATACACTTCCTGGCTTAATGATCTGTAGACTTTTCTCCTTGGCTCAGCTCACTAGCCCATTCTTGTCCTCAAGAGAGCTTTCTCTTTTCTTTTATATAAGCCATCCTCATTTCTATTTCTGACCATGTATCTCTGGTGCGATCCTCAGTCTCAGGAAAAAAGAACCTAGAATGCTTGGTCCTCTGAACTCAGATCCAGGGCTGGGCTCTAAGCATACCTCTTCTCAGCTCTGGTCAAAAGCCTAAGCATACTTTCCCTGACATTTGGCTTTCTTGCTTTTCCTCTGCCTCCCTGTCTAATTCAAAATGTATGACTCTCTCCACCTCCCTCCTGCCTGAAGCACCTTGAGCGTTCTATTTTTTTTTTCTCTCAAACTGTAATAAAAGTGTCTTTGGGCTTTCTTGCAAGAAGAAAATCTGTTCCTAAATTCTCTATTAATGAAGCTAATAACCCCCCCCCAAAAAAAAAAAAACACATTTCCCCCAGAAGAGTGTAAACCAAAGTCAGATATAAATGTTTGTTCCTGAGATCCTAACAATCTTGGGACTGAGATAGAAGCATTATGGTAATGTTAAAACCTAGCTACATAGTAAGTTCCAGGCCAGCCTTAAAAACAGAGTGAGACTCTATATAAAACAGAAAAAAAAATAGGTACAAATGAAAGGTCTGTTCTGATACATATTAATGAAACCCAATATATGGGAAGGTTTTAAAAAGCAACACAACAGAATGGAGATAAAGCTATCTCAAAGTAAAATTGAAGGAGAAGGGTCACTAGTTTTTGTTTGTTTGTTTGTTTGTTTTAAGTTTCAAGAATGAAAAATGTGAGAAGTCATATCAGAAGAAACAAAGAATTAGAAAAGAGAGTTTTTTTCCATCCTTCATCATCTATACATTCAACTATCCTTTCCCTCCTGTGTTAACTGTGTTCAGGACTACACATATTAGACACAAACTCACAAACTATAAATGAAAAATATGGATAGTGCATTTTTAGTCAGCTTTCACATTGTAACAATAACAAACCAGTTCTGCTTCCCCAGATCTCATCCACAGCTCAGCAGCAAAACACCTGTAGCAGCCTTCCCTGCTGACCTCCACACCTGCTCCTATCTCCTGTGGATTCCACAGATCTTCCCTTTCTGATAGCCCCCCCTCATTTCTGCTTTTTCTCAGCCTTCAACTCCAATTTTAACACACGACCTCCTCCTCCCTGGGAAACAAGTAGGCTGAGGGCATACCCAAGGATCTCTCCTATTTATCCTGAGATAAATAATCTCACACTATCAAAATCAAAAAAAAAAGGGGGGGAAGCATATCACCACCACCAGTAATAATAATAAAATAATAGGAATTAGCAATCATTGATCATTGATATTACTCAATATGGGGGACTCAATTCCCCAGTGAAAAGACACAGACTAAAATTAGACATGAAAATGGATCTATCCTTTTGCTACATAGAAGAAACCTACCTCAACATCAAGGATAGACATTACGTCAGGGTAAAGGGTTTAAAAAAATATTCTAATCAAATGGACCTAAGAAGCAAAATGGTGCAGCCATTTTAATATCTACTAAAATAGATTTCAAACCAAAACTAAAGAGATAGTAAAGGACTACATACTTGTCAAAAAAAAAAAAAAGCCACCAAATGACAGTTCAGTTATTAACATCTATGCCTCAAACACAAAGGTACACAAGTGTATAAAAGAAAAAAGTACTAAAACTTAAATCACATATTTATCCACACATGGTTAGTAGAATGTTTCAGCATCCCTCTCTTACCAATGGACAAGTCATCCAGAAAAACAAAACAAAACAAAACAAAACAAAAAACTAAACAGAGAAATATGGAAACTAACAGATGCTATGAAATAAGTGGACCAACAGATTATCTGTATTCATCCAAATACAAAAGAATATACCTTCTTCTCTGCACCTCATGGAACTTTCTCCAAAGTTGGCCACGTATCCAAACACAAAGCAAGTCACAACAGCTACAAAAAAATAGAGATAACTCTAAGCTTCCTATTGGAATGCCACGGATTAAAGCTAGATAGTAACAACAGAAAGCCTACAAACTGAACAGCCCCTACTGAATGAAAAATGGGTCAAGACAGAACTAAAGAAAAATTAATGACTTTCTAGAATTCAATGAAAATGAATGCATAGCTGTACTGGCTAGTTTTTGTGTCAACTTGACACAGCTGGGTTATCACAGAGAAAGGAGCTTCAGTGCCTCCATGAGATCCAGCTTTGAGGCATTTTCTCAATTAGTGATCAAGGGCCCCTTGTGGGTGGGACCATCTCTGGGCTGGCAGTCTTGGGTTCTATAAGAGAACAGGCTGAGCAAGCCAGGGGAAGTAAGCCAGTAAAGAACATCTCTCCATGGCCTCTGAATCAGCTCCTGCTTTCTGACCTGCTTGAGTTCCAGTCCTGACTTCCTCCTTGGTGATAAACAGCAGTATAGAAGTGTAAGCTGAATAAACCCTTTCCTCCCAAACTTGCTTCTTGGTCATGATGTTTGTGCAGGAATAGAAACCCTGATTAAGACAATAGCATATCCAAATTCATGGAACACAAAGAAAGTAGTGCTAACATGAATGATTTTAGCACTAAGAGTTTATATATTTTTTTAAATTGGAGAGATATATCTTATACCACCAACCTAAAAGGTCTAGAACGAAAAAGAAAAGAATACAACCCATGAGGAGTACATGGTGGGGAATTATCTAACTGAGGGCTGAAATCAGTAAAATAGAAACAAAGAGAAAAATAGAAAGGCTCAATGAAACCAAGAGTTGGTTCTTTGAAAAAATCAACAAAATAGACAATCCTTTATCCAAACTCACTAAAAGACAGAGAGAGAATATCAAAATAACAAAATCACAAACTAAAATGGAGACATATAACAACAGACACTGAGGAAATCCGAAGAATGATAAAATCGCAAAAACCTGCACTACACAAAATTGGAAATTTTAACAGAAATTGACAATTTTCTCAAAGATACCACTTACTAAAGTTAAATCAAGATTACATAAATAATTTAAATAGGTCCATAGCCCCTAGTGAAATAGAACAAATCATTAAAAGTCTCCTACCCACCCACCCCCAATGTGGGGACAGATTTGTTAAGTGCAAAATGTTTTCAAAGAAGAGTTAATGCCAATATTCCTCATACTGAAGGAACATTGCCAAACTCAATTAATGAGAGGCCACGGTTATACCTAAACCACATAGAGACTCCAAAATGAAAGAGAATTACAAATCAATTTCCTGTATGCACAGGGATGCATAAATACTCAAAAAAATACTTGAAAACCAAATCCAAGATCACATCAAAAAATAAAACATTGACCATGATCAAGTAGGCTTTATCCCAGAGATGCAGGGATGGTTCAATATACAAAAATTAGTGAATGTAGTCAACCATATAAACAAGCTAAAAGAAAAAATATAATCATCTCATTAGATGCAGGAAAGGTCTTTGCAAAATCCCTTTCATGATAGAAGTCTTGGAGAGATTAGAGATACAGGAGACATACATAAACATAATGAGGGCAATTTACAGCAAGCCTATAGCCAACAACAAATCAAGTGGAGAGAAATTTCACTACATCAGGAACAAGGTTTTCTGTTCCACATGTATTCAATATAGTACTTAAAGTTCTAGCAATAAGCAATAAGACACATGAAAGAAATCAAGAGGATACACATTGGAAAGGAAGTTGTCAAAATACTGTTATTTGCAGATAATCTGATCGTATACATAAGTACCCCTAAAAATTCTACCAGGGAACTCCAACAGCTGATCAACACCTTCAGAAAATTTGCTGAATACAAAATTAACTCAAAACATCAATAGCCCTCCTATATACAAATGACAAACAGAATGAGAAAGAAATCAGGGAAACAACACCTTTAACAATAGCCTCAAGTAGTATGAAATATCTTGGGATAACTCTAATCAAGCAAGTAAAAGACACTTTGGTGGTTTGAATAGGTATGGCCCCCATAAACTCATGTGTTTAAATGCCCATAGAGAGTGGCACTATTAGTAGGGGTGGCCTTGTTGGAGTAGGTGCTGCCTTGTTGGAGAAAGCATAACACTGTGGAGGTCAGATTTGGGTATGATAAATCTATGTCCAGTGTAGCTCACAAAATAACACACAGTTCCCCTTCTTCTGCCTGCAGATCAAGATGTAGAATGCTCAGTTCCTCCAGCACCATACCGACCTGCACCCTGTCATACTTCCCTCCATGGTGATAACGACCTGAATTTCTGAAACAGTAAGCCAGCCCCAATGAATTGTTTTCCTTTATAAGATTTGCCTTGGTCATGGTGTCACTTTACAGTAATGAAACCCTAACTAAGAAAGACCCACAGACAGACATTACAAAGAAAGTCTAAATGGAAGATCTCCATGAAATCCTCCTCTCAAAGCTCAGGAAATTCCATGGAAATTGTACTCAAAACCCAGTCACTGCCCCAAAGCCAAATCTCTGAGAACTGCTTACACTCAGACCTTGATTATATGAACCAGTTTGTGAGACGATTTAGATTTAAACAATGACAGGTTTTACTACCTCCAAAATTTAAAACTTCTAAAGTATTACATAAATTATAAATACACTCATAAAGTAACTATTGATTACATTTGCAATGTATATAACTAATAAAAGATGGTGATTTAAAATATGTAATGAATTTCTACTAATCTATAAAAATACAATAAGAAAATGTGAGAAAGATTTGAGTATGCATTTCATAGAGTAAAAAATACAAATGCCCAATATACACATAGAATTACCTTCAATGTCAATAGCTGTCAGATACAACTTAAAGCAAGAAACTACTATTCTAAATAATAGAAAAAATACAAAGACTTCCAGTGTTCAAGAAAGTAGAAAGAAAGTTCACTGAGTGGTGGAAGCCTGTGTGGGGCAGTCATGTGAAGGACAGTTTGGGAACACTTACTGAGTTGGAAGTTTTAGATTACTTAACACTCAGGAGTTCCATTTTTAGCCAGCTAACTTTAAATTTTCACAAACATGAAAAAGTACTATGTTCAGAGTATGGCATGGAAAATCATCTAGGTGCTCATTAGTAGAAAAGAGAATAAATTATGATATATTCATTTAGTGTAATATAAGCCAATAGGTAAAATCATACAAACTTGCATGTATCAACATGGGTATATAAAGTTTTAGAACAATAATACTATATATTATCTGTGACAGCATTTAAATAGGTTATTGCATATTTCACATTAATATACTTAAAATAGCATATATGAAGAAAATATACACTGATTTAAGGGTGTAGACTCCCTCTAAGAAGAGAGAAAACAATAATGTATTCATGAAAGAGAAGGATGCAAAGAGGATACAACTCTGGTATTTTATGTCTTACAAAGTGCGAAGACAATAGCATTTATTCATTGTATCACTGCTGTGCATTAAAGGACAAAGAAAAAGAAAGCAAAATTACAGGATGCATCAGGATTCACGGAGGATTTAGATTTCATAAGGCTTACAGGATTAGGATTTTAGTTGCTGCACCCAACTATTGAGTTACTGTCATTTTTTTTCTTTCTTTTTTTTTTTTATTATTTACTTTCTTCACATTTCAAATGTTTTCCCCTTTTCTGGTTTTCCCTCTGAAAACCCCCTATCCTCTCCCCCTCCCCCTGCTCACCATCCCACCCACACCTGCTTGCTGGCCCTGGCATTCCCATACACTGGGGCATAGAGCCTTTATAGGACCAAGGGCCTCTCCTCCCATTGATGACCAACTAGGCCATCCTCTGCTACATATGCAGCTAGAGCCATGAGTCCCACCATGTGTACTCTTTGGTTGGTGGTTTAGTCCCTGGGAGCTCTGGGGGTACTGGTTAGTTCATATTGTTGTTCCTCCTATGGGGCTGCAAACCCCTTCAGCTCCTTGGGACTTTTTTCTAGCTCCTCCATTGGGGGCCCTGTGCTCAGTCTAATGGTAGGCTGTGAGAATCCACCTCTGTATTTGTCAGGCACTGGTGGATCCACCTCTGTATTTGTCAGGCACTGGTGGAACTGCTTCGGAGACAGCTATAACAGGCTCCTGTCAGTAAGCTCTTGTTGGTGTCCTCAAGGTTTCCGTCGTTTATGTTGGGTCTTCCTTCATGCAGTGGCTTATCCAGGTTCAAGAGAGAAAGGTACCACATCAAAGCATGGATTTGCTTGAGGTGCACCACAAAGGCTGTGGGGGATTTGAAGCATGAGGTTGGTGTGGTAATGACTGCCAGTAGGAACCTAGCGAGCTGGGTAAAGAGATTGTGGATTTCTGGGTTAGAGTCTCCTAGAGATAAAAACAGGTCAGCCATTGCTCCCCAGTGCATGGCCAGCCAGGCTGCCAGGGCAGAGAGTTGCCACCACAAGCCCAGGAACATGCCAGTTATTATTATTATTATTATTATTATTATTATTATTATTATTATTATTATTATTTAGTATTTCCTGCATCAAGGATAGACAGTGAAAGAAACAAATAAAAATCTGAGAACACTGAATAGTTAGCTTTTTGTGACTAATTTTTGAAAAAAATTATTATCTCCACTACTATGGCCCCCTTTCCTGCAGTGTATCAAGCTACCTTACTGTTATGTGACCTCATAAAATTGCAAAGCTTCTGTAAAGCAAAGGACACTGTCAATAAGACAAAATGGCAATCAACAGACTGGGAAAAGATGTTTACCATATCTACATCTGATAGAGGGCTAATATCCAATATATACAAAGAACTCAAGAAGTTAGACTCCAGAGAACCAAATAACCCAATACCCCAATATTAAAAAATGGGGTACAGAGATAGAAAAAAAAATTTCAACTGAGAAATATCAAATGGCCAAGAAGTATGTAAAGAAATGTTCAAAATCCTTAGTCATCAGAGAAATGCAAATCAAAACAACCCTGAGTTTCCACCTCACAAGAGTCAGACTGATAAAAAAAAAAAAAAAAAAAAAAAAAAACCCTCAGGGGACAGAAGATGCTGGCAAGGATGGGCAGAAAGAGGAGCACTCCTCCATTGATGGTGGGATTGCAAGCTGGTACAACCACTCTGGATATCAATCTGGAGGTTCCTCAGAAAATTGAATGGAGTACTATTGCGGACCCAGCTATAGCACTCCTGGGCATATACCCCAAAAGATGCTCCAACATATAACAAGAACACATGCCCCACTTCATAGCAGCCTTTTGAAGACCAAAATGTGGATTCTTCAGTCCTTCTTAAAAGGGGGAACAAAATACTCACAGGAGGTAGGGGATGGAAAGGACTTGGGAGGAAGAGAAGAAGTAGGGGGAGGGAACAGGATCATGTATGAGAGGAGACAGTGAGGATATACAGAGTGTCAGAAATTTGAATAGAGATGTGTATCAATGGAGTAAGGGGAGCAGGGGGTAGCCTAAAGAAAGTCCCAGATGCCAGGGAAGAAAGCAAGAGGCTCCCAGGACCCAACAGAGATGAGATTAGCTAAAATTCCCAACAAAGGGGAGGGAGAAGCTGTAAAGACCATATTCAGAGGTTAGGCAAGGCCCCCAGTTAGGGGATGGGGACACCCACTCATCTCCAAATTCTTATCCCAGAAGGGTTCCTGTCTAAAGAAAATACAAGGACAAAGTGTGGAGCAGAGACAGAAGGATGGGCCATACAGAGACTGTCCCACCTGGGGATCTATCCCATATACATTTACCAAACCCAAACACTATTGCTGATATAGCTGTCTCCTGGGAGGCTCTGCTAGAGCCTGACAAATGCAGAGGTAGATGCATGCAACCAACCATTGGACTTAGCACAGAGGCGGGGGGGGGGGGGGGGGGGGGGGGGGGGGGGGGGGGGGGGGGATGGAGGAGTTAGAGAAAGGACCGAAGGAGCTGAAGGGGTTTGCAACCCCATAGAAGAAACAACAATATCAACCAACCAGACCCCCTCCAGAGCTTACAGAGACTAAATGGCCAACCAAGGAGTACACATGGAGGGACCCATGGATCCAGCTGCATATGTAGCAGAGGATGGCCTTGTCAGGCATCAAAAGGAGGAGAAGCCCTTGGTCCTGTGAACACTCAACTCCCCAGTGTAGGGGAATGCCAGGGTGGTAAGGTGGGTGGAAGGGGGAGCACCCTCATAGAAGCAGGGGGAATGGATCGAAGGGGGGGGGGTCCCGGAGGTGAAACCTGGAAAAAGCATAATATTTGGAATGTAAATACATAAAATATCGAATTAAAAAGGAAGACACCTTACTGTTTACTAGTGCAGCATGCTTGAATGAAAAATTAAGAGCATAGACCTTCAGAAAAGCCCATGTCACAACTCTATCCTATCAAAACACAAATGATCAATAAAGCAGTAGTGAACACTGAGGATTTTGTTGGAGATTTCGTGATGGTGAGTATACAAGGGTTTTTCAGAGATCAAACATGTAACCAAATCCTCAGTAGATATGTCTCCTTCAAAGTTTCTTCTCAACAATCACCTGTCAGTTTGCCAGTTTCTTCCTTTCTTGTTCCTGTCCTCCATCATCATTTTCCCTATCTAATGATACCAATTTAGCTTCATATTATCTCTCAGTACAGAGAAGTAGCTGAATTTCTCAGCTTCCAGCTGTCTTATCAACACTCTCAATAGAAGTGGATCTCTTCCTGAAGTGGCAGAGACATTAGCAAGAATTTCACTAAAGAGAACATCCGGAAGTACACAGATTCCTGAAGTAGTCCGATAAAATTATCAGAGTTCCCAGAAATCAATAAAGCTTTTACAGCTTTAAAAAAAGTCAATCACCCTAACCTTGGTACTTTAGTAAACAATCATTTGTGAGACTTACCATTTGTAAGATAGTATTGGCTGACATGTGCTGAGTTTAACCAGACAAGTTCTACCTAAAGTTGCAAATTCAAATGCTTCTTTCATAAAGGAAAGGCTCAAGTTTAATTTGTCCAAAGTGATGTAGAAATTGAGGTGAAGATAGAGCTCTTCTAATTGGTGACAGCAGAGACAGAAAAGTGCAAGCTCTACTATCTAATTTATGCCTCTACTTATAGCAGATTTTTAAATATCCTATTAAGCCAAAACAGGCAACATGGTTGAACTCAAAGTCAGTCTGTGTATTTATATCATGGATATGGGAGGAGAAAGAAGGGCTTTTTGAACAGTAATCTAACCCACCACATCAATTTAAATGTCTTGGTAAATGTCTTAGTCAGGGTTTTTATTCCTGCACAATCATCATGACCAAGAAGCAAGTTGGGGAGGAAAGGGTTTATTCAGCTTACACTTCCACATTGCTGTTCATCACCAAGGAAGTCAGGACTGGAACTCAAACAGGTCAGGAAGCAGGAGCTGATGCAGAAGCCATGGAAGGATGTTCTTTACTGGCTTGCTTCCCCTGGCTTGCTCAGCCTGCTCTCTTATAGAACCCAAGACTGCCAGCCCAGAGATGGTCCCACCCACAAGGGGACCTCTCCCCTTGATCACTAATTGATAAAATGCCTTGCAGCTGGATCTCATGGAGGCATTTCCTCAACTGAAGCTCCTTTCTCTGTGATAACTCCAGCCTGTGTCAAGTTGACACACAAAACTACCCACTACAGTAACCTTCCTGTGCAAATGTTTCCACTACATCTACCCACCAACTTGTAGTGTAAAATATTCTTTTCAGAAGATGGACATATATGCCCACCTTAGTCACTAAGGTGTAGAAACATTAGACATTAAATAAGCCTCTTTCTCCCACAGATCCTCATATTTCTAAATTGCTAAATAACTATACTAACTGAATAAGTTTTCCCAAAGTTTATCCATTAAAATATCTTGTTTAATTGATGTTTGTAAGCATTATGAGAGAGGGGGTGAAGGGAGGGATGGAGGGAAAGAGAGAGATTGACAGAGACAGAGATGGAGAGACAGAGGTTGTCATGAACTTAATAGGTCAAAGGGGAACTGGGGATAAATGCAGGATGCTTATGTAAGGTACTTTTCAAAAAACAAAAAACAGAGAAACTTAGTCTACTTCATATTGAAAGTTACTCCTCAGCAAGTACAGCTGCAGCAAAGAATACCATGCATGTGTGGAATATGGACTATACTAGAGAAGTTCAATGGTGAACAAGATAATAAGCAAAGGAAACATTTTTCAGGAAGCATCTTCTTCAAGCATGGTTTAATTCTTTATGTAAAAATAAATAAGCATATTCATCTCATTAGTATGCTACTTTACATTCATGTATACTAAGTAGTAAAGTTTTATATTTATGTATATGAAGTGTTTTAAAATAAATGTTTTTTATGATTTCTTATATACAAATGTTTTGATCTATGAACTTATTTTATATACTTATTTATTGTGGGTCATATAAAAATTCTGAAACAAGATCCCTTGAGAATTGTCAGCAGGTAAAAGACCTGCTGACAAGGCCAACAAATTGAGCCCAATCCCCAGAACATATATGGCAGGAGAGAGCTGACTCCTGTGAGTCACCTTTTGATGGACTTCATGCATGCAGTGTCAGAGATCATGCACACACACACACACACACACACACACACACACACACAAGCACAAGCACATACAATCACAAAAAAATAAAGTGCTGTGGTTTTTTAAAAAAGAGCTGTGGAATAAACCTATGTAGTAAACCATATGAATGCTATAGGTTCTAAAGATAATTTCTTTACATATTTCAAAATCCTTTGAGACAGTTAGGAAACAATTCATGATTAAGTGTGATTGGAAACTATGGGCTGCACTATGCCTTTGTCCTCTTCAGGAAACTATTAGCACACTAACTGTTTCAGAATTATCTATTATCTTTCCTCATTTTTGCATCATTTAACCAGAAAATTTATTAAAAATTCCCTTAAGCCACTTATAATTTACCTTGTCAATGAGAATGGGCGCTTTGCCATTTCACAGGTTATTTCCCAGGTAATATGCATACATTTATTCAACTTGCCACATCTCCTCCATTCTTAACAAATAAAACGGAGGTATTGGAGCAGTCCATGTGTGTCTGAATAACTAAGAACATCCATTTTATCCACATGTGGAGTGACCTTGAGCAAGTGTTTATTCTGCCTAGATCTCAATTTCCTCATTTGAAAATAAATGGTTCTAACTGGGCATTTGTTAAAGTCTCTTCATGTTCCAATATTCTCACTACTATTTTGCATGCTAATTTGAATCACTAGAAAGTTACATATATAATTTTAAAATTCCCTTCTCACCTACACATCCATTATATGTTCTAAATATACCTTTCAAATTCTGAAATAATAAAATTTAATTACTTAAAGAGAAGTGATTAAAAACCTTAAACTATTTAGACTAACAATTCTTTCATTAATTTTTGCAACTTCAGATGGAGACTTAAGAATAAAATTAACAAAACATGGTCTTCTTGTTTGGTATTCTGTTGCTGTGATAAACCCTGACCGAAACCTACTTGAGGAGGAAAGGATTTAATTTGTTTCCAGGTTTACCATCCATCATCAAGGAGGCCAAAGAAGGCACTTAAGGCAAGATCCTACAGGCAGGTGTTAAGACAAAGTCCATGAAGGAATGCTGCTTACTGAATCACTTCCTTTGGCTCCATCTTTATAGGGGTAGCTAGTCTGCATAAAGTTGACAAAAACTATCCAGCATGCCTGGGTGATGCCAACTTAACATACTGTAATATAAATACAAGGCATAAATATAAATACTAGTTTCTCTGGAATCTTAATGTGCATTTCAACTTCTAATATCAATTATTTATAGTAATAACATTTTAATTACTGGAAGCTTTTTCATTTCTGTTCTTGTTTCTACAATGAACTAAAAAAGGCCTTATTGTCTATAAAGCTTCAAATGGGTCTGGAAAACAAAAATTAAATCATTCCCCCACACACAAAAAAATTAAGGACAAATGGCAGGTAATAGATATGATCAACTGCTAAATAATGTCATGCGACTCAAAAGTACTCACCTTTGTCTCCTACAGTACTTGGTGTGTAATAGATGCCAAATAAATACACATGGAGTAAAGATATGAATGATTTTTCACATGTTTGGGATTATTTTACAAAATATATAGGATTGTAATAACAATCTCCTTTTTCCACACTTCAAATCACATCCATCGTTTACAAGTGACTAAAAAGAGGTATCTAACATAGGATTAGTCTCCCTAAATATATTTGGGTTGACTACAACTCACTCAAGTGTATATATACTTTTATTGGTTTTACTAAATTAAAGCATACCTATATTTTGTATTTGAGCAGCTTGGTTGAAAAACATTTGTCAGAAACTGTAAATGCCTCAGTGAAGGCTAGATAGCTTTAAAAATCAGAGAGGAGAGTTACTGACAAGTTATAAGAGGAGGGAAAAGGAGAGTAAGAAAACATGAAGTAAGCAGGAGGCAGGGAGCTGCAATCTGAAGCAGCGGATGTCTGTAGGGAGCAAAACGGGGGCAGGTTAAGTTAGGAAAGATCTGGCCATTTTATGGTAGACTACAAAAACCAGTCAGTGGCCGAAGATATAAGTATATGACTCCACAGTTAAGTACATATGACACTCTTTCAAAGTATCTGAATTCAGTTCCTAGGACCCACACAAATGGCTCACAACCATCGGCAGCTCCAATTCTAAAGGATCTGATGTCTTCTTCTGGCCTTCAGAGGCACTTGTATTAGTGCATATATCGCTCACATATATATACACATTTGTATAATACACATAATTTTAAAATGTAACAGATGTTTAAAAACAGAATCAAAATCTTCAGAATCAATCCAAATATCACAGGAAACCATTATAGAGACACAATCTCTCAGAGAAAATGTATTTATGAGTATACATATGTAGGGTTGTTGGCTCCTATCTGCTCCACCACTGAGCACTGCTTCTTGGGGGAACAGAACACAGGGAGTTTAACTACGCTTACCCCATCCTGTCACCTGTAGAGAAGCACCAAGACACTACTCCAGGGGTGGGAAAGAGCAGCCTGAGATGTGGCAAAGCCCAAGATGGTTCAGAGGTACTCAGGGTCTGCGGTGGGGGCCTGAGGCAAGGCCTGGGTCATGGAGTTCTCAGACTCTTGGATATCCAGGAGCCACTGGGAGTTGCAGAAGAGCAGAGAATGGAGTGGGGGCAGGAGGCACAGGCTAGGGACAGCATCTAGCCTGGGGCTGAGGAGAGCTTCAGCTTGTCCCAGCAGAGGTGATTGTCCTTAGCTTGGTGGCAGCAGGCTCAGTGGTGGTTGTGACTGGGAGCACAGAGAAGCATTCTACAGGAGATTAGGCTGTGACTCTAGGCGAAAGCCTCTTCATGGCAATCCATGGTGGATCTTAATGAAAAAAAGACAGCCCATGGTTCCAGTTTATTGCCATGGAGGAAAATGGATGCATAAACCATACCCCCCTTCTCAGGGTGGGCCTGAGAATAAATACCTTTTGCTGGGAGGAGTGTCTAGGAAGGGAAGCTTATTGGCTAAGCCCTCTGGGCCTCTAGGTATCTCAGTAGCATGGAAAACTGTTTTGAGCCTACATGACCAGTAGTTATGCTTCTTTTCCTATTGTTTTAGCCTAAGATGTTAGGGGTGCCTCATCTGCATGTGGAAGGGCTTGCAGCTTTGTCCCTATGTGACTGATGGCAACAAATCTCTCTATGGGGAGCTGCAACTAAGCGCCATGGGCCTGGTGCTGGAAGCAGGTGAAACTCCTACTGTCCCTTTAGGGTCTCCAGGATCTCTAGCCTTTGTCTTTGTCTTACCATGCTTCCTCTCGAGGTCTGCCATCCCACATACATATGCATGTATGACAAATGTAAATGAGCCAAAGTAAAAATAAATTAAGTAAGCATAGCAAGATTAATCTATTTTATAAACCTACTCTAAAGGGGAAAACTGAAACCTGACATTTTAATACTATTTTTTGAGTCTGCAAAGATTTTTATATATATATATATATCTCACAATCAAATAATGAAAGTCACATGTGCAAATGTATTTATAGATACATCATTTTCTCACATTGAACTGTGTTTCTAATAGGGATTCTGCCAACATCCCAGCATTCTTGGCTTCAATCAAGAAAGAAGAATTAACACCACACAATCTGAAGGGTATTTTTCATTGACCACCATTTAATGGGAATTCATGCCGAGTATTGTAAGTCAAGCCAATTACCTGTGGATTAGGAGGTCTTACTACTACAAGCACCATTTTCCTAAATCAAGATAGTTCTTTGCTATATGCTAAATATTTATATCTACAGATAAGTGTATCTATCATCCCTCCCCAAAGAGGCTAACTTTTTGCAACAGAGCCTACTACAGAGACCCACAAATGACCAAAATATAGAGAATAAATGACCACAAGAAACCAACCCCAAATGATACTTCTACAACTTAACTTTTATACCAAAGGTGCAGGCAACATTGAGGGAAGAGGGGCAGAGTCTCTGTAAGAGCTAGAGGACCAGGATGACACTTAGGGCATGGTTTCCTTTAGACATTACAGAGAAGCTATAGCCCTGACACTACAACAATATGGTTGCCTAGACAAAACTAGCATAACAATACTCCCAGTTGACATGCTACAACAAAAGAGGGTGAGACCAATTTCACAAGGCCCCAATCCTAGATGAATAACTACCAGTAATTAACACCTACTGAGAGACATAGAATCAGTCTTCTTCAAGCACAGGTGCCCTTGTTCAGTAGGTTGTCTAATCTCAAGCACTCAAATATGCACACATGCAACACTAAGTGGACTGTGGACTTAGCAAGTTGTAGTTATATATGCATATGTCTACAACTCTGTGTGTGTGTGTGTGTGTGTGTGTGTGTGTGTGTGTGTGTGTGACAATGATTGAATAAAAAGTTAATGAATTTGAGAGGGAGTCAAGGCAACAAAGGACAGATTTGAAAGAGGAGACTAAAGGGTGGAAATTATGAGTATATAGTATTCATGTATGAAATTCTTTAGATTGTTTTTAATTAGTGACATGATCTGAACAAAGACTACACCAATGGACATGCAGAGGGAGGAGAGCTTACCAGATCTTAACCCTAGACAAAGAATTACAGACTGAGAGGAAAGAAACCGTCTTACTCGGGGTAGAGAACAGCAGTTGCTTAGTCAGTACCAATTGCCAAGCCCTGAATACATATATACAAGTGATATTTTATTAAGTGAACAGGCTCTGGCCTTAGAGATTCTCTGGAACCAAACATTGCCTTGGGTCACCGGATCTCGGAAATTATGGAACTAAATCCCATGACCCCTACAATCTTTCATTTATTATGCCTACAAAAGCAGTAGGACACGAACAATTCTGCCAAGATCTGCTCCTAGCTCTGAATGGAGTCTGGGCTTGTATCACAGTTGCATTAGTTTCTGTGTGCAGAAACACTTTCCTAGATGGTTATTTTTGCGCAATTTAGAGGGAATTATCAGTTTAGACTCTCTTTTCAAATTAATTTGTATATTATCAAGATGGAGCCTTCAACTTGAGGGGTCTTATCCTCAGGGAAACTTTTTCTATTGCCCCAATATAGAACATGAGCCCTCTCTTTAATGATGCTTACCTCTAATGGTCACAGCTTCAGTCTTAACTACTTCACTGGTCTACAAGTGTAAATTCATTGACTTCTCAACCAAATGTCACTCTTTCCACATCTTTCTGTTCCACATGTTACTTATTGCAGACCTGAATAAGAGCAATGATCAAGTAGCTATGATGCAGTTTAAACACTATCTTGACTTGAAATATTCCCTGCCATTTCTTTTCTCCTATTTTCTGTATTAAAAATAGATTTAAAAAGTACAATATATTCTGCTCATGATCCCTTTCAGATCTTCCCTCATTCATTTAAAATCTATATCCTCTCTTCTCTTTCTCATTAGAAAACAAATAGGCAACTAAAACAAACACACAAACCATAATAGGACAAAACAAACAGAAAACAAAAGCCAAAGGACAAAAGCACAAGAAACACATAGAGACACACTGACACACAGATTAGTGCTGAGAGTCAATTCCTTTTTAATTCAGACTTGCTCGGAGGACATTGGGAAAATGCAAGCACCGTTAGCCAGAATACCACATAAATACTCTGTAGCTCAATTCCCTATAAACTTCTTCCTCTCTGCTAACATCTCATCGCACACACCCCTAAAGTCACCTAATTTTTGATAAAGAAGTCAAAAATAAACATGAGTAAAATAGCATCTTCAACAAATGGTGCTGGTAAAACAAAATAGCTACATTGATACCTAGAATTTTATACACTAAAAGTAGTTTTAAGAGGCCCTAAGGACCTATATTAGAAGTCCAGAAAGAGCACAAATAAATTATTTAATGGTGCAATACAAAAAAATTGGACACAGAAGAAGAAACCAAACTCAAATCCAGAAGATGGCAAGAAATAAATTTTTAAAAAAAATCACTGCAGTGACTAACAAAACAGAAACCACAAAAACAACACAAAGAATCTAGTTACTTGGGAAAATAGAAAGATCAACAAACCATTATTTTAATTAACCAAAAGTAAGAGAGGACTCAAATTAACAGAATCAGAAACTAAGAAGAAAACATCATAATAAACACCAAAAAATAGAGAATATTTTTAAAGTATGCATTTCATTAAGTTGGAAAAGATTTTTAAAAACAGATTTCTTTATTCCTCCAAACTATAAAAGTTAAGCCAAGAAGAGACCAACAACTTAAACAGACCCATAGCAAAGAAGTAGACCAAACAATAATAAAAAGTCTTCTAACATTAAAAGTATCCCAGCACAGATGGTTTTACAGCAGAATTCTGCCATACTTAAAGAAGAACTATAAAAATAATCCTTATATTCTCAAAAACAAACAAAAACAAAAGCAAGCAAAAACAAAACAATCACTACCTAACTTATTTTATGATGCCAGTATAACTTTAATTCCCGAACCATGTACACATGCAAACTATTGACTTGGTATCCCTGATGAACATAGATGGGAAAATCCTCAATAGAATACTACCAAACCGAATATCAGCACTATAAAGGAGATCACACCACAATCAAGCTGACTTCATCTTAGAAAGGCAAAGTTGGTTCAAAATGTGTAATTCAATAAATATAATAAACCAAATAAATGGACTTAGAAACAAAAATCACACACTCATCTTAATAGATGCAAAAAAAAAAAGCATCTGACAAAATCCAACATGTTCCATGATAAAATTTTTAGGTACAAGAGGGCTGAAAGAGATATACTTCAATACAATAAAATCTATGACAAACCCACAGACAACAGTATCCTAAATGGAGAAAACCTTGAGGAAATACCAATAAAAATCAAGAACAAGATTGGGCTGCCTATTATTCTCAACCCTTTTTAATACAGTACTGGAAGTACTAGCCTGAACAATAAGGCAATAGGATAAAATTTAAAGGATCATAAATAAGAAAAGATATCAAATTATCTGTATTTGCAGATGATATATTATATATAACAGAATCCACAAATTCCTTCAGAAAACACCCATAAACAAAGTGGCAAAGTGCAGCAAAGTGGCAACACTCAATAAAAAGAGATTGCAAACACACTTCCTTTTATAAAGAGAAGAAAATATCTTGAACAATAATGGATGGATTACTTTTCATGATCTCAAGCTATATGACAGAGCCATAGTAATGAGAGCAGACAATGCAAATCAATGGAATATAATTAACTACGCAAACATGACTACCATCTGATACTTGACAAAGAGGTTAAAATATACACTGGAGTAAAGATGGCATCATTAGCAAGTGATGCTGGTGTCAGAATGCAATCTAAGAAGGGAGACATGTGAAAGGAATTCGAAGTGCTTGTGAAAAACCTCCAAGAAAACAAGATAAGAGTCTTGTGACCTCATTTTCTCCAAAACCACAAAATTGATGTTGAAATTGCTTTCATGTCCCTCCCAGGTATAGAAAATAGGAATGAGTTTACTTTAAATTACTTATTAAAACTGACTATTGTTATTTGTTTATATGCCACTGTGGAAAACCATGCTTTGTGACATGTGGCTTGTCCTTGTGCTTGAACATCTTACTCATATGATTATTCTTAACTCGCAGAGTATAAGTTGTCTTACACTCTGAATAAATGTAATTAATTCATGAAACTTTAGTCTACTTCATCTTTCGGACTAGTTCTACAGGTCTTACCACCTTTACAGTGATAAACAGCGGAGAAAATGGGATGTCCCCATGAAGAAAATGAAATCAGACCCATACCTATCACTCTTTATAAAACAATGATCCAAGTACATCAAGGACCTTAAATTGAAGCCTGAGACACTCAAATTGTTAGAAGAAAATATAGGCAGTTCCCTACATGGTATAGATAGAGGTAAGATATTTGTGAATAGGCATCCATTTGTTAAGGAATTAAGACTAACCATTGAAAATTAGGACCTCACAAAACCAAAAGTCTTCTGTACAGAAGAGGAAACCCAGAGAATGGGGAAGTCTTTGTCTGCTAGTCATCTGACAGAGGATTAATAAACAGAATTTACAAAGAACTCAAAAAAGTAAAGAAAACAAATGACCCAATTAAAACTAGCCTAGGACAGCTGGGCAGTGGTGACTTTAAAAGACAATTCAGGAGCCAAGTGGTGGTGGCACACACCTTTAATCCCAATAGTCAGGAGGTAGAGGCAGCTGAAGGCCAGTCTGGTCTACATAGAGAGTTCCAGGAAAACCAGGGCTATACAGAGAAACTATGGTTGGGTGGGGCACAGGGGAAGTTAGGGTTCAAAACAGAGAGTTCTCAACAGAAAAAACAAAAATAAGTAAGACCTCAAAAAGTGTTTACCACCCTTAGCAATGAAGATCATCTCACTCCAGTCAGGATGGCTCACAAGAACAAAACATCTGACAACAAATGCCAGTGAGGTTATGGAGAAATGAGGGCAGTCATTCACTGGTGGTAGGAAGAGAAATTGATACAGTCACTCTAAAATCCAGTGTGAAGAATCTTCAGAAAACTAAAAGTAAATTTGACCCAGCTATAGCACAACTTGTCATATACTCACTGCTACCTTATTTGCAATATCAAGGAAATGGGAAAAAACATAAATGGCCTTAGATAGATAACTGGATAATGAAAACATAGTACACATACATTATGGAATACTATTCTGCTATCAAAAATGAAATCATGAAATTTTCAGGTAAGAGGATGGACCTAGAAAGATGATACTGAGTAAGGGATTCCAGACCCGGGAAGACAAACACCACATATTCTTGCTAATCTGTGGTCAATTAACTAGAAATCATCACATGTGCATATAAAACATGGAGGAACAACAGAACCCAGGAAAGTATAAAGGGACCACATATGTGAGGAGAGGGGAGAGGGGAATAGCAGGATACATGGGATATAAAGTAGGATGTGGAGAAATAGGGAGGAAACTTCAACTGAGAAAGAGGAAGAGAGGTCAGTACAAAAGGGAAAGTGATAAGGAGCAAATAACATCATGGTTGTTTGACAAAGCTTCAAGGAATCATACTTTATATTTACCAAATCATATACAATAAACACATTATATCTATATCATATATATAAATATTATATATATGTATATATATATATATATATATATATATATAGAGAGAGAGAGAGAGAGAGAGAGAGAGAGAGAGAGAGAGCGCTGTATAGGGGAGATAGATCTCTTTAAAAAGTTTTGCTACTTGAGCTTGACAGTACTCCCTACAAGAATGATGAACTAACCCAAATGCCAGTACCAGATCCAAGAAACCTTTCACACGGTTGGACAGAGCATCCCGACTGACTCCCCAAAATAATATAAACTATTGATGTAACCCTTGGTTACATCTCAGAGGTAAGCCCTAAAAGCAGAATCTTCGGCACTTAGGACATAGGACTTGGATAATCTGAACTGCATCTAACTTGAAAGCCTTCTAAATGTGGCCTAGCTTCCATAGTTCCAGAAATAATATGAAAGCTACCAAAGAATGGAGGAAATTAATAGTCCTACCTAGCTCTATCACCTATGAGCCAGGACAATGACCATCATGGCAAGATATCCCTCAAAGTACATAAGTGGCATTCACATATCAGTGAATAGCAAGAAAAACTCTAATTGGACTTAAGAGTCACAGGAGAGAAATAATATGGGGTATTGGTACTAGAAAACTAGCCTACTTCCTGTGGCTAATGAGATCGTGGACCTTAGATAAAAACTACTGCTGTCACTTTGCTAGACCATCATAATTCCTTATTACCTTCTAAATCTTTTCTTTATACCTGTAAATCAACGTAGCTATCACCCCTCTGGAGGTTGCTCAAGTGTGCCTAGTATCAATTCCAAACCCATCTCATGGAATTCAGTTTACATTAGAAATCAAGGTTTTGATGAATGTCACACTTGGAAGCCCATTTAAAAAGCTGAAAGGAAGATACAACATCCCATTGTTTAATTGACTTTCTGCACCTTTAAAGTAATACATTTGTCACAATAAATTATTAATGAGAAGTGAATATTTGACTTGCTGCCCTGAAGAGAAAATAGTTCATTTCAGGTAGTAGAGTTCCTTTTCAATAATCAGTCTGACAATAGGGGACTTTAGAGGCAAACTTGTCTAAAAACTATCCCTTTCTTAACACTGCATTCCTCCTGCCATTTACTTCTTTTGTTGTTGTTTTGTTTTGTTTTGTTTTTATTAGATATTTTCTTAATTTATATTTCAAATGCTATCTCAAAAGTTCTCTATACCCTCTCTCTGCCCTACTCCCCTACCCACCCACTCCCACTTCTTGGCCCTGGCATTCCCATGTACTGGGGCATATAAAGTTTGAAAGACCAAAGGGCCTCTTCAAATGCTATCCCAAAAGTTCCCTATACCCCCTTGCTCTACTCCCCTACCCATCCACTCCCACTTCTTGGCCCTGGCATTCCCCTGTACTAGGGCATATAAAGTTTGCAAAACCAAGGGGCCTCTCTTCCCAATGATGGCCGACTAGGCCATCTTCTGCTACATATGCAGCTAGAGACATGAGCTCTGAGGGTACTAAAACCATCCAGTGGTACATTTATTTCTTCAAAATAGCATTTTACAGTCATTTTAGTGGACAGAAATGGCACCTTTTGTTTGGAGCTTAGTTTTGTTTTCATTTAATATACATGTATAGGTTACATATACTTTTCTAGTATTTTCAAATAATCATTTACTTATGATTACAAAAAAATGCATTTCCTAACCCTCCATTACTATTTGATTATTTTCTTCAAATCCTGTCATTTGTTTATGGTTGATACTGCTAAACCACCATTGCTATTAATTTAAGGGATTGATATCTGTTTTGAAGCATTTTTCAATTGTGTATTATACTGAAACCCCAAAACTATGAAATTACAAGATTATATTGACCCATGTACCACTAAAAAAAAACATATATTTAAGGTAACATTGCACTGACTACACTCTTGAAACATTACACTGAATAATATTTATTAAACAAAATGGGCTTTTGAGAATATGGAGGAGGAAGAAAGATTATATTGTAGAATGTCAAATTTGAAAGCATTCTTTCGAGAAAAAGACATGAGGTCTCACTTAATCTATTTCATTTTCATCTAGAAACCCACTACTGCCAGACCAACTGATAACTCAAACCCTGTTTCTGCTTCTTTAAACTATGCTTATTTCACTCTTTAGACAGTGAGTCCCCCAAGATACATAGTATTGTACTATAAACATACTAGGTGCTTAATAAATATTCATTGAGATCAGAGTATGGCACTTTTCCAAGTACATAGATGTTCATGAATTTATGTTATTTGAGAATCTTGAATATCCATATGCGAATACCACTTCTCAGGATCTAGAAATAGATAGTGATGATGAAGGTATTCAACAATCAGATGGATATGTATCTGAATGCCTTGTGATGGATGCTGGGAGTCTCATTTCAGCTTGTTATAACTAGCGTTGAGAGGCTTATTGCAATGTTCTTTCCATAAGGCTTCCTACTGGGACAACACATCTTGTTTGATGGGTTCAGCAAGGAGCAATTAGGTTTTTTTTCATAAGCTACATTTCTTGATCATGACTGTGCTGTGTTCTTTATGCTCATTCCCTTGACATACATAAGTCCATTTTAAAGAGCACCCAATGCTTTGTGGGATATTATAGAAACTCTCTTGAAGGAATGCAAATATATTTTATTATCTCTGATTATGTACAGCTCTTCCATGAAAACAGGATATTACATTTTCTGAAATAGATTCTTCTTAGCCTCCCTTTAGCCTATCTCCCCAAACTAAGGCCCATGAGTGAGAAAAATAACATATATTTGGAACAATCAGAAATAAGTATAATCTAATTTTTCTAGATTCATAGTCCCAGGGAAATTACTGAGGAATTACTATACAGAGTTCTATATAAATGGGCATATTAAACACAATCAAATAAATAGACAATGCCATGATAGTATTTTTTTTCCTCAATAAAGTTTAATGCTAGTTATAGAGTTGGACACTGACCAATGAGGCAAACAAGTACAATGCCCCTGTTCCCTGTTATTCCCTCTAATATAGCTATTACTTACCATCTTTAATTTAGTTTGGTATTTGGTAAAATATTTGAGATATTTCTTAATTTTAGGTGATAAGTAGATGATGTATACATAGAACTTTAATAATTAAAATTAGTACTACAGACCTAGAATTTCATAATAAAGGAAGGAATTATATAAATACTTGAAGATCTGGGCGGTGGTGGTGCACACCTTTAATCCCAGCACTTGGGATGCAGAGGCAGGCGGATTTCTGAGTTCGAGGCCAGCCTGGTCTACAAAGTGAGCTCCACGACAGCCAGGGCTACACAGAGAAACCCTGTCTCAGAAAAAAGAAAAGAAAAGAAAAGAAATAGATAAATACTTGAAGAAAATATAGATCAGCAATAGGTACAGCAGTTATACACAAATAAGTTCTAAATTTCAAAGCAGGAAATGCAAGAAGAGAAAAAGGTGACTTGTCAACAGTTGTTATTCAGTAACAAAGTGATTTAGATGAAATAACTTTGTCCTAATACTAAATTGAGTAATTATTTGGATAAATCATTTTGTCAACAATAAAAAGATCAGCATAATTTATCCCACTGGTTCTAAACAAGTTGTATTTGAATACAAATTAAAATTCAAAAACAACCAAGACAAATCACTGACCTTGAATCCATGCAAGCTCCTAAAGAAGAAAATCTACAGGAAAAATTCTCCATTTGCTATATTATTTATTGTTCTTTAGAGGTAGCAATAAAGTAATCTAGTTTTGAGTGCACAGTACCTATACCAACTGCAATTAGGTGACAGAGTTAGACCCTTGGTCTTGCAAAGATCATATGCCCCAGTACAGGGGAATGCCAGGGCCAGGGAGCAGAGTGGTTGGGTTGGGGAGCAAGGTGTGGGGGAGGGTGTAGGAGACTTTGGGGATAGCATTTAAAATGTAAATAAAGAAAATATCTAATAAAAATATAAATTTTTAGATCCCATTCCAGAGCCACTCAGTGAAGAAATATGGGACATAGACCTGATGATCTATGCTTTAAAAGACTGCCAAGTAATTCTGATTCTCTTATTCATGGACCTCTGGCTTGGCTACAACTATCAGTAACTGTCATTGTCCATATACTGCAGTAAGATCCAGTTCTTGACATTTTCTCCCATGCTGGAGACCTAGATTGCTTAGGTGATCTGGTGTGTGTTGGTCTTTGAACCCATACTCCTCTTCCTGAATGCTTCTTGAAACAAAGGACCAAAAGACATAGCAATATTTTAAAATAAAATCCATGCATATCAAGTCTTAGAATTGCCTAGGATAATAAAGTCCATTTCAAGAAAAAGCTAATATAGTTTGGAGATAAATGTATATCTGGAGGTCAAATATTCCAAATGATTCTAGCAGTAGTATAACAAGTTAATTCTATTTAGTCTTTAAAATAACTGCCCCAAAATTTGTTACATAAATGAAGATCACAAAAATACAGTAATGTTTTTGGCTAAACACAACCAGAAAATATTTTTGTAAATGTTTTCTAATACAATTAAGCAATACATAGAAAAATGAGAATATAGGGCTAGAGAGATAGCTCAGCGATTAAGAGCATTGACTGCTATTCCAGAAGTCCTGAGTTCAAATCTCTCATCTGGTGTGTCTAAATAGAAAGAGTTTACCCACATACACACCAGAAGAAGACATTGGATCCCAACACAGATGGTTTTGAGCCACCATGTGATTACTCAGACATTGAACCATCTCTCCAGCCACGTTTTCTCATTTTTCTATGTATCAGTCAAGTTCAAGTGGATCAAGGACCTCCACATAAAGCAGGTACACTGAAACCAATAGAGGAGAAAGTGGGGAGGACCATGAAGACATGGGCGTGGGAGAGGGGATTTCCTGAACATAACACCAATGGCTTATGCTCTAAGATCAGGAATCGATAAATGGGACATCATAAAATTGCAAAGCTTCTGTAAGGCAAAGGACACTGAAAATAGGACAAAACTGCAATCAACAGATTGGGGCAAAATCTTTATCAATCCTACACCCAATAGAAGGCTAATATCCAAATATAACAAACAACTCAAAAGTTAGACTCCAGACAATCAAATAACACTAGGGGTTACAGAGCTAAACAAAAAAAATTCAATTGAGGAATATCAAATGGCTGAGAAACACCTAAAGAAATGTTCAACATCCTTAGTCATCAGGGAAATGCAAAGCAAAACAACCCTGAGATTCCACCTCACACCAGTCAGAATGGCAAAGATCAAAACTCAGGTGACAGTACATGCTGGCAAGGATGTGGATAAAGAGAAACACTCCTCCATTGCTGGTGGGATTGCAAGCTGGTACAGTCACTCTGGAAATCAATCTGAAGGTTCCTCAGAAAATTGAATGGAGTACTACTGAGTATCCAGCTATACCACTCCTGGGCATATACCCAAAGATTCTCCAATATATAACAAGGACACATGCTCCACTATCTTCATAGCAGCCTTATTTATAGTACCCAGAAGCTGGAAAGTATCCAGATGTCCTTCAACAGAGGAATGGATAACAAAAAAAGTGGTACATTTACACAATGGAGTATTACTCAGCTATTAAGAACAATGACTTTGGTCCTTGCTGCTGTGGCAAACCCAGTTGGTCTGTTACATTGAAGACACCATATCCTGACCCATCCTAGAGGACCCACTGTACTCAGAGCAGTTGGACCCACTGAACTCAGAGCAGTTCAGCTGTTGAAGACCCTCTCCAGTCAGAGCAGTTGAGGATCCACTGCAGTCAGAGCAGTTGAGGATAAGCTGCACTCAGTGCAGCTGGTCAACAACTTGACTGCTCCACTGAATACCCAACAGTCTGACGGCCTCCCAGGAGATCTACTGCAGCCAGGCAACAGATCAGCAGCTTCTCTGCCCCTGTGAAGAACCCCAAGTTGGAAGGCACCACTGATGGTCTGATATAGCCAGGGCCACCAGGAGACCTGAAGCAACCCAAGGACAGAAGAGGCAGACTCCAGTCACCCAGACCAACAAACACCAGGGATATCCAGATGGTGAAAGGCAAGCACAAGACCATGAACAACAGAATCCAAAACACGTGGGCAACATCAGAACCTAGTTCTCCAACCACAGCAAGCCCTGAATACACCAACACACCTGAAAATCAGGAATCCGTCCTAGAATCCTATCTCATGAAGATAATAAAGTCCTTTAAGGAAGATATCAATAACTCACTAAAAGAAATACAGGAAAACACAGGTAAACAGGTGAAGGAATTGAATAAAGCAGTCCAAGACCTAAAAGTGGAAGTAGGAACAATAAAGAAAACACAAATTGAGGCAAACCTAGAAATGGAAAACCTAGGGGAAAGGTCAGGAACTACACATTTAAGAATTGCCAACAATACAAGAGATAGATGAGAGAATTTCAAGTATAGAAGATATAGTATAAGAGATTGACAAAACTGTTAAAGAAAATTCAAAACACAAAAACTTCTAACCAAAACTATCCAGGAAACTCAGGACACAATGAAAAGACCAAATCTAGGAATATTGGAATAGAGGAGAATGAAGATTCTCAAAGGATCTGGAAAGGTCTTCAACAAAATCATAGAAGGAAACTTCCCCAACCTAAAGAAAGAGATGGACATAAAGGTACAAGAAGCCTATAGAACACAAAATAAATGGGACCAGAAAAGAAAATCTTCTCATCATATACTTATCAAAACACTAAATGCACAGAGCAAAGAAAGACTATTAAAAACTATAAGGGAAAAAGGCAAAATAACATACAAAGATAAACCTATCAGAATTACACCAGAAATCTCAACAGAGACTATGAAAGCCAGAAGAACCTAGTCAGAGGTCATGAAGACTTTAAAAGAACACAAATGCCAGCCTAGGCTACTATACCCAGCAAAATTCTCAATCAATACAGATGGAGAAACCAAAATGTTCCAGGACAAAATTAAATTCAAACAGTATCTATCTATCAACCCAGCCCTACAGAAGATCCTGGAAGGAGAGTTCCAACACAAAGCAGATACCTGAACCAAAGAAAGGAAAAGTTATTAAGCATCTCACAACAAAATGAAAAGCAGAGAACAACAAGTGTACCTATAAAAACAAACATATCAGGAACCAACAGACATCGCTCTTTAATAGTTCTCAGTATTAATGAACTTAACTCACATATAAAAAGACATAAGCTAACAGACTGGATAAGCAAACTAGACCCAGCATTTTGCTGCATACAAGAAACACACCTCAATAGCAAAGTCAGGCACTATTTCAGAGTAAAATGAAGAAAAAAGGTCTTCCAAGAAAATAGTCCCAGAAAACAAGCAGGAGTTGCCATCCTAATATCCAATAAAATAGACTTTCAACTAAAAGTTTTCAAGCATGATTAAGGACATTTCATATTCATCAAGGGGAAATACACCAAGAGAAAGTCTCAATTTTGAACATCTATGCCCCAAATGCAAGAGCACCCAAATTCATAAACAAAACTTTACTAAAACTCAAAACACACATTGAACATCACACAATAATAGTGGGAGATTTCAACACCCCACTCTCACCAGTGGACAGGTTATTGAAACAGAACTAAACAGAGACACAGTGAAACTAAGAGAGGTTATGAACCAAAGGGGTTTAACAGATATCTTCAGAACATTTCACCCAAAACCAAACAATACACCGTCTTCTCAGCACCTTATGGTATCTTCTCCAAAATCAACCATATAATTGGTCACAAAACAACCCTAAACAGATACAAGAAAATTGAAATAATACCATGCATCCTATCAGATCACCATAGCCTAAGGCTGGTCTTCAATGACAGTAAAAACTCTAGAAAGCCCACATATTCGTGAAAACTGAACAACTCTTTAGTCAATGATAACTTTTTCAGGGAAGAAATCAAGAAAGAAATTAAAGACTTTCTGGAATTTAATGAAAAATTTGACACATGATACCCAAACTTAGGACACACAATGAAAGCAGTGCTAAGAGAAAAGTTCATAGCATTAAGTGCCCTGATAAAGAAACTGGAGAGATCTTACACTAACAACTTAACAGCACACCTGAGAGCTCTAGAAAACAATGATGGAAACTAAACCAAAAGGATTAGAAGGCAGGAAATAATGAAACTCAGGGCTAAAATCAACCAAATAGAAACAACAACAACAACAAATACAAAGAATCAGGAAAAAAATGCTGGTTCTTTGAGAGACTCAACAAGATAGATAAAACCAAATTGATTAAAGGGCTAATAGACAGCATCAAAATTAATAAAATCAGAAATGAAAACAACAAATAACAACAGAAACAGAGGAAATTCAAAAGATCATCACATCCTAGTATAAAAGCCTATACTCAACAACACTGGAAAATCTAGATGAAATGGATGATTTTGTAGACAGATGCCACATACCAAAATTAAATCAAGAGCAGGTAAATAATCTAAACAGGCCCATATCGCACAAGGAGATAGAAGAAGTCATTAAAAACCTCCCAACCAAAAGAAGCTATTGGATTGGCAGAATTAACATAGTACAAATGGCCATCCTACCAAAGGGAATCTACAGATTCAGTGGAATCCCCATCAAATCCCAACACAGTTCTTCAAAGACATGGAAAGAGCAATTCTCAAATTCATCTGGAAAGGAAAAAAACACAGAATATTGAAAAGAATTCTTAACAATAAAAGAACAGCTGGGGAAAATCGCCATCCCTGATCGCAAGCTTTAGTACAGAGCAATAGTGATAAAAACTGCATGGTATTGGTACAGAGACAGACACATTAATCAATGGAATAGAATTGAAAACCCAGGAATAAAACCACACACTTGAATCTCAAGAAGAATGAAGTTCAAAATGTGGTCTCTGTGCCCCTTCCTAGAATTAAGAACAAAGCACACACTGAAGGAGTTACAGAGCTCATGTGTGAAGCTGAATCAAAAGGATGGACCAACCAGTGACGGCGGCTGCCAGGGATCCCTCCCATAATCAGCCACCAAAATAAACACTATACCATATGCCAGCAAGATAATGCTGAAAGGGACCTGATATAGCTGTCTTGTGGGAGGCTATACCAGTGCCTGGTAAACACAGAAGTGGATGCTCACAGTCAGCTATTAGTTGGAACACAGGACTCCCAAGGTAGGAGCTAGAGAAAGTANTGGATCTGTGTTCATTCAGAAATGATACAACTATCCCTCAAGGGACTGGAGGCCTCTGGGAATTTAGAGGTCAGATTGGGTGGGGGGTGGGGACAAGGGGAGTGGGGAGGAGGTATGGAATGTGGAACAGTTGGAGGGTGGATGGGGGGAATAAGATATGGAGTATAAAAAATAATAAACAAACAATGATGTCATGAAATTCTTAGGCAAATGAGTGGAACTAGAAAATACCATCTAAAAGAAGAAGGAGGAGGAGGGGAAGGGGGAGGGAGATGGAGAAGAAGGAGAAGGAGAAAGAGAAGAAGAAGAAGAAGAAGAAGAAGAAGAAGAAGAAGAAGAAGAAGAAGAAGAAGAAGAAGAAGAAGAAGAAGAAGAAGAAGAGGAGGAGGAGGAGGAGGAAGAGGAGGAGGAAGAGGAGGAGGAAGAGGAGGAAGAGGAAGAAACAAAAAGTCAAAATCTATCATTGTCCTTGTTTTGTGTTGGTCAACTACTCCCTCAAGTGCAGCTGGTATGCCCAATGAAAGATCACTTGAGAAATCTAATTTTCCCTTTGCCAGTACATACCAATTGTAGATGGCTTCTTGGTTAGTGATAAGAATCTCTGTCCACTTCCTCTTCTCAATACTGTGACCTCATCCAACTCAAAACACTTAAAGAACTGTTCAACTTCCTTCATCATTAGAGAAATACAAATCAAAATGTCTTGCCAATCAGAATGGCTAAGGTCAAAATCTTAAATGATAGCACATGCTGGCAAGGTTGTAGAGCAAGGCAAACACTCCTCCATTTGTGGTTGGGCTGCAAAAGTTTGCTTTTATTCTGGAAATCAATTTGATAGTTTCTCAGAAAATTGAGACTAGTTCTATCTCAAGACCCATCTATACTACTCATGCACATATACCCAAAAGATGCTCCACCATCTCACAGGGTTGCTTGCTCAACTATGTTCATAGCAGCTTTATTTATAATAGCCAGAAACTGGAAACAACCTAGATGTTCCTCAGCTCAAGAATGGATAATGTGGTTCATTTACACAATGGAATACTATTCAGTTATTAAAATCAGAGACATCATGAATTTTGTAGGCAAATGGATGGAACTTTAAAATACCATCCTGAGTGTGGTAACCCAGACTCCAAAAGTTATGCATGGTATGCACTAACTTATAAATGGATATTAGCCATAAAGCACAGCATACCCACACCATAATCCACAGCTGCAAAGAAGCCAAATATCAAGGAGCACCCAAGTGAGGATGCTTGAATCTTTCTCAGGAGAGGGAATAAAATACATATCAGATGTGGATAGAGGGAAGGAATTGGATGGGAAAGAGAATGGGGAAGAGAATGGAGCAGAGAGATAAAGTATAGGGAGAGCAGAGAAAGAGAATGGATATCTGTGATGAAAGGGGGCAGGGGCATCTCTAGGATGTGCAAGAAACCTGGGACTGGGGAGGAGCAGGGAGTATATGGGGGTTACTCTACCTGAGACTCTTAGCAGGGGGATATGCAACCTGAAGTGTCCACATCCTGAAACCAGAGGGGACTCCCAATTGAGGGATAAGGTTATCAAACCACCCAGAAAAGCTTCAACCAAAAATGTGTCCTGCCTACAAGATTTGCAGGGACAAAGATGGAGCAGAGATAGAGGGAAGAGCCAACCAGTGACTGGCCCAAATTGAGACCCTTTGGACAAAATCCTATCCTTGACACTATTAATGGTACTCTGCTGTGCTTGCAAACAGGATCCTAGCATAACTGTCCTCTTGTTGGGCACTGGGCTCTGGGGGAATAAAGGGAGTGGGAGAAAACCCAAGTCCCACCAGAGTTCCAGTGCTCTGGGCAGGCAGATGCTGGAGGATGGCTGCATGCTTTCCACATGGCCCTGGGTGGGTGTCTAGCTGTGGGAAGCCACTGGACCCCAGCTCGTTGGGGGCAGAGGAGGGGTGAGCAAGGGGCTGTCTAAGCAACAGGTTCTCAGTCTTAGGCATCCCACATTGGATACCTTGGAAGAGTTGAGAACAAATGGGAGCCCCTGGGGGTGGTTCCCACGCAGGCGAGAGAGTCCTTGGTCTGGTCCTTGGTTGGAGCAAAGGAAGGCTTTCCTTCCAGTGGGAGGTTAGACTTGGCTTGTTAGAGGAAATCCCATCATTCAAACATGAAGTACCTTGATGAGCAGAGACAGTCTATGGTTTTAGAGCTTTATTGTAGAAAGGCAGAAAGAAAAAGAGAAAGTAGAAAGGGGGAGAGAGGTCGGCCATTGCCACATGGAGAAAGAGGGGAAGGGAGAGAGAGAGAGGAGGGCTAGAGAGGAGAGTAAGAAAGGTAAGAGCTTAAAGAGAGTGAGGAGGGTCCAAGCATAGTGGGCTGGACTATCTTTCTATTGTCAGATAACTATGGGGAAGAACATACCTGGGGTGGAGTCTAGCCAGAATGCCAGGAGCTTAGGACATTGTTTTTGTGACTTATAGTCACAGAATTATGGAGTTGGGAGCTCTGTGGTGTCAGGCACCTGTCTCTGGGAAAGTGGCTCACTGTTCTCTTGTAGAGTTTTCTACTGGGCCTGGAGCAAGCCTCATTCAACCAAAATAGGCTGCCTTTCACTTCCCCACATCCTCTGAGAGACTCTACCCATCAGCAGCTGGAAAAAGATGCAGAGACCTACAACCAAACATTAGATGCTTTGAAGTATTGTGAAAGAGTTGGGGGAAGGACTGAGAAACCCTAAGAGGATAAGGACTCCACAGGAAGACCAACAGAGCAAACTAACCTGTACCCTTGGGCTATCAGAGACTGAACCACCAACCAAAGAGCAAGCATGGGCTGGATTTAGGACCCCTGCACTTATGTCACAGATATGCAACTTGGTCTTCATGCAGGTCCCCAATTAACTAGAGGAGGGGCTGTCCCTGAATCTGTAGCCTGCTTGTGGTTCTTGTTCCCCTAACTTAGCTGCCTTGTCTAACCTCAGTGGGAAAGGATGCACCTAGTCTTGCAGTGACTTGATGTGCCAGTGTAGGGTGATATCCAAATTGGCCTCTCCCTTCTCAGAGGAGAAGGGGAGGGGGTGGGGATGATCTATGTAAGGGACTGGGAGGAAAGGGGGGGTGTTATTAGGATGTAAAGTGAATAAATAATTAATTAAATAAATGAAAAAGGCAAAATAAAAATATTAAAACTTATAATACAATATTGCTTACAGCATAAAGATAAGAAAAATACTAATACATTTTTAGTATAGATAGGTTTATTGTTCCATACTTGATTCCTAGTTGATTTTGTATGTATGACATGTACAGATATAAAGAGCCAAATGCATACGCTGTGTTCAATGAGGCACTGAAAACTGTATTCAAGAGTATATTCAAGAACATACTCAAAAATGTATTCAATAATATAGTCAAAATACTTTGAATACGTTTATGGTCTATTCAAGAACACATTCAACTTAAATTCAAATATAAAACTATTTAGTTCACAATTTCTCAAATATATCTAATGAATTACCAAATCATTCCATTCTCCCTGTTTATGAATCTTTCTGTGCTTAAAAATAAAAATGCAACATAATTATGTATATTTGTCTGCCTTGTCTTTTACATAGTCCAACTTAATCTTTGCTCAATTTAAACATGGAAAAATATTGATGAAGCTATAAGAAGTTAAGCCTTTTTGTTTTGTAACAACAGGAAAGCATATACATGTCACAATACATATCTATCAAAATATAAACATGTTATTTCACCATGTATAATAGTATTCCATGGTCCTAGATATTATTAATATAAGAAAGTCACTATAATGATAATATCTATTACTCTACAAACTATGTTTGTTGAGTTTTCAAATTAGATTTTTTTCTAAGAAATAACAAATAAACAGCTTCTACTTAACAAAGCAAAGCAAACAATTGCCAGAGTAAAAATATAGCCTACAGGATGGGAGAAAGATCTTGCCAGCTATTCATGTGAAAATGGATAAAATTATTCAGAACATTAAAAAACAAACAAACAAAAAAACTAAAAAGCCAGGCAGTGGTGGCACACGCCTAGGCCTCAAAATACCATTTTCTACCAAGTGAAACCATGGCACATTTTAAAAGTTGCAAGTTTAGGACAGGGAATATTCAACATGGGGCTGCATTATCATGTTAACACCAAACATCAGGGAGAAATGTCAAAGGAGTCAACATGAAGTTGATCCAGTTGACCAATGTTAAACAGTTTCACCATAAATGATAACTGCAACAAATCCAAGCACGTATTCATTTATTTTGTTATTGGGGATAGAATCTTGGGTCTCCTACATGCTATACGAGTTATTTACTACTGAGATATATCTCCATGCCTGAAACATAAGTGTATTAAGCATACAAATTCACAATGGTAATAAAAGTCACCAGTAACTATTGACAGATGTTCTCTTGAAAGCTGGTAAGTAACATGGAAGAAGGATGAATTTATATTATCCTTTTGGTTATGTGATTGATACTAGTGTAACTTAACTTTTGTTTCTTTTGAGTTGTTTTTTATTGGAATGCAAGATACACAATATACAATAAAAAATCAAATGGATATATTGAACTAACTCTCAGAGGGAGACAGAATCATATGCACAACATATTTTTTTTCATTTAGTATTTTTAAAATGTTTTAGGAAGTTGAAAAAGTATTTGTTTTAGAGTATCAGTTTAAGAAAAATTCTGCATGAAGTTCAATTTCTTTAGATCTTGTCAAGAGCACTCTGCTTGGATGGTACACTTTGAAAATCTATATCAACAACTTGGTGTAGCCAGAGGAAACCATCCACAACTGTGAAGTGATACAAAACCCCTTTCAAATGAAATGAGTTAAAAAGTACTAGGAATGTTTAAGTGGTGAAGAGAAACTTTAGAAGTCCATGGAAACAATCGTCTAACATATGAAACACCTGTCAAGCAGTTGGTAAGCAATATATAACTCAAGAGAGTGAATCACGGGTCAAAGCTGCAGAAGAGTGGGCTCTGCGCCCCTGTGGAGAGATTTCAAACCACTAGGGTTGCCCGGCAGCAGACTCTACTATGCTAGAGGATAAGAAGCTAACCCAGGGAGAGACCAAACAGTTAAGACTACATAATATCTCATACTTCTCCCAATCCTAAATTTTATGTCAACCAACCAAGAGATGCTTTAAACCAAAGAGATAGGTTTCTTAGCTTTAAGAAGTTTTCCTTAACCAGACAGGTGTCTGTTTATTCGATAAACAAAAATACAGGGGAGAGATTTTTTTCCAGTGGAAAAAAAATCAATACTTTTAAAGATAAAACCCATCAATGTTACTTGTGTCAAGTGCCTAGAGTAAATTAAGTTTACAACTTCAGCAGACTGTCACGTGAAAGTGTGGCAGGGACTAACAAATTGAATTACCATAGTACTACATCACTCACAAAAGTATTACTGATAGTGACAGAGGGATATTGAATTTAAATTATTCATTTTTATTGATTGAACTGCATGTCTTAACTAGGAAACAAGAAGGAGAAAGCTAAGATGTTAGACCTACGTTTTGTATCCCATTGAGAATGAGCCCAGAAAAGAGTGGAATGTACCTAGATGAAGTTAAGCCCTATGAAAAATATCAACCTAGTTTTCTCTTGGTCCTGCCCCAGTCTTGTCTTCTCTACTCCTAGTCATTTGAACAATATCAAGCTACCAGGGCCCGTTAGGTATGCCATTTTTCTTGCGTATCTTCCATTCTGTTTCCTAGATAGATTCTATCTGAGAAAAGAGCATATAGTTTCTATCCTAGTTTTAGATCTTACGAGTATGTCTGCCATGCCAGACACTACACTGAACATCAGGAAGAGATGAGCAGTACTTCCTCTCAATGAAGACGCAATCTAATGCAGGAGAAAAAAACACAGAGAGAAGCAAAACAAAACTATACAACAGTGTAAATTTCTTTCACATCTTTAAAAAGAACCTCAATTCTGTGTTATCTTCACATCTAAGAAGACTCTGAGCCTTCAGGGAATTAGAAACCACAGCAGAAAATCCTGTTACAGACTCTCACCCTAGGAAAAAAATAACCGAAGAAAATGTGTCTATATGTAAGTACATATATAAGTTTTGGGGAGAAAAAGTTCTGAGTTCAGAGTTCCCCTGAAGCCTGAACAAGAAGCCATGGCATTTGAAATACCTGCCCTAAGGTATTGGTGACTGTTGAGTACTTAATGCTTTCCTGTATATTGTTGAGGAATACTCCTGAAAACTAAATGCATTGAGGCGAAAAAAATTTTTAAAAAAGGTGGTGGGGAATAGGATGTTTAAAAATTTTTAATGGAAAACAATTCCCAGGTGAGAAAGGCAAACTTTCCCACAAAGTGACCCACATTAAGAGATGTAGCACACATAAATTTTGTTTACCACACAAACTTCCAACCAAGTTCTGTGAAGCTCTCTCAGGCATCTGTCTATCACCCACCTAAAGCTCCCATTTTTGTCATTTCTTTTTAATTAAACACAGACAGAAACATTATTCCATCCCCCTCAGAAAAACAACACAATTTACATCCATGAATTTTACAGTCACTCTAGATGGTGTATCTTAATTGTTTCAGAGTCTTTTTTAATTAAAACATGTATAGTTCTTGATAGAGCTTGAAAATTAGGCAGCTAACACTAGGCCTCAGGCAAGGATTTGTTTCTGCAGCAGAGGAGCATATAGCTCCATAGAAAGAGTAATCAGCTGCCCGGGTAAAGTGCCTACACTTTTGAAGATTGAAGCCTAGTTACTCTACTGTGGCTCATGGACCAGCAATATCAGCCTCACCTATGAATTTATAAGTCTTACGGACTCTCAGCCTCATCCCATTCCTACGAAATAGGGTTACTGCATCCATTAACTCTCAAAAATATAATCATCCTCACAAGACCACCAGACCAACCAACATGTCAACACGAATGGAGAAATTTTAACAGATGGGAACTTATTGTAGGTGAGCAGCTACAGGCAGTCAATGCTATTCAGAGAATGAAAATAAACTTTGTCAAGGGGCAAGCCCTCTGATAGTTTTCCCAATCCTAAGTGCTCATGCCTAAATACATGAACATAGGGGCAACACTAACTGGACGTGTGTGTGTGTGTGTGTGTTTGTGTTTGTGTGTGTGTGTGTGTGTGTGTGTTTGTGTGTGTGTGTGTGTGTGTGTGTGTAAAACAACCATTATTATAAAGGAGGAGGTCATCAATTTGACAGGGAGAGGGGGAATGGGAAGAAGTGGAAGGGGAAGAGGAGTGGTGAAAATGTTGTAAATATAGGGTAATAATGTATGAAATTCTCAAAATGTGGTTGATCCAGAACTATAGAAAACATCCACTGATCACAACAATCCAGAGGAACGCATTCTTTTCAAGTTCCTGCTCAGACTTTAAGTAAAGCCCTATCGTAGTATATGCAGAGCAGGCAAAAGTGTCAAAACATCCAGATTCCACAAGAGAGAACAACAATAACAACAAAAAGACAGAAAAAGCAAGCCCAAATATTATAGACCCTTGACTTAGAAATGGCATGTGGTTATATTCTACTGATGAAAACATATTCACATAACCTCATTTAACTATAAGCAAAACTGGGTGCATATATTTCATCCAAACAACTATGTTTTAAGTGTATTTTGTTGTGGTAAATCTTCTCCCAAATATGCACCAGCAATGAAAACACAACACAGTTAATATGATTACATGCTATGAACCTAGATTGGACAGATCTACCGCTACAGTCCCATCTTCCACAGCTTATGAGACCCCTTAGAACTTGCAGTTTCTCTATGCCCTGTGCTCTCTCTACTTGGAGCCAGTGACTAGTATTCCCTATCTAATTCTGAACGTGAATTTTTTCATAATTAATAAGCTCTCTGCTTAGAGCAACCATCCTGTCTGTTGTGTTCTCTACCAGAAGTCACAGACATCTATTTATACTTTCTATCTGTTGTGCTCTCTACCAGGAGCCACAGACTTCACTTAATTAATACCTATTATAATATCTGTTATATATAAGGTATACAGAGGAGAGGAGAGGAGAGGAGAGGAGAGGAGAGGAGAGGAGAGGAAAGGAAAGGAAAGGAAAGGAAAGGAAAGGAAAGGAAAGGAAAGGAAAGGAAAGGAAAGGAAAGGAAAGGAAAGGAAAGGAAAGGAAAGGAAAGGAAAGGAAAGGAAAGGAAAGGAAAGGAAAGGAAAGGAAAGGAGATAACAGGGAAGGTGGAGCAGAAGATGAGGGAGAGAAGAAGGAGAAAATGGAAGAGGGAGAGGATGAAGAGGAGGATGAAGAAGGAGAAAAGCAGAGCAGAAGCATGTGGCCTGGAGAAACCACAAGTTCTAAGGGGTCTCATAAGCTGTGGAAGATGGTAGTGTAGCAGTAGATCTGCCCAATCTAGGTGCATAGCATGTAATCATATTAACTGTGTTGTGTTTTTATTGCCGGGGCATATATGGGATGGAGAAAAACAAATGGGTTTTGATGGACAGTCATCAATCTCTGCATAGAGGGATGAAGCTAAAGATAGCTGATCTAATTATCTAAATGAGATTATAGTATCAAGAAACAAAGTGATAGTGAACATGAGAAGTGGTTTGCTTCATACATACTACCTTTTCAAGAATTTGCAGAAAGAATAGGAAACCTAGGAGTTTTAACCTAAATGCCTCAAAGAAAATTGTATGAATACTTGTATAAGAAATAGTTCTCCTGTGCCAGATATTTAATTATTATCACTGTGTCCATAATTCAACTTCTTCTATGAAAGCCAGATTTCAAACCTCATTTCTAGTGATTTCTCTGTGCATGAACTTTTGTTTTGTTTTGTTTTGTTTTGTTTTGTTTTGTTTTGTTTTGTTTTGTTTTCTGAGACAGGATTTCTCTGTATAGCCCTGGCTATCCTGGAACTCACTTTGTAGACCAGGCTGGCCTCGAACTCAGAAATCTGCCTGCCTCTGCCTCCCAAGTGCTGGGATTAATGTTGTGCGCCACCACCACCCGGCTCTATGAATTGTTAGTTTCCTTGTCTATAAGGTGGAAACAGTAGTAGCCATAACTTCCAAAGTTATGAATAATAAAACTAATACCAAAAGATATAGTATAGTGCAGAATATACAAGAAGCCCTCCAAAAAGTAGCTTAACAGACTTGTGAAAATGATTCCATGTAATTATATATGCCTTTGTAAAGCAAGTCACAAACTTCAGGGCTTATGGAAAGTATTCAGAAGTAGCATTATCATAAAATAGGAGGCTATAGTTATCAAACATAAATTTAATGGCCTCTCACATTAGTGCATAGGCAATAATACAAGAAGACTATATTCTCTCACCCTAACATAGGAACTAAATGAGCATATAGTACAGAGTGGCTGGGTTGTTAAAAATAATCTTCTTAGATATCTATCATAGAAGTATCAGCCATATTTTCTCCCCATCTCTGATAAACAAAATAGGATAATGACATCTTCCATCAACTAGTGTCAAAAAGGAATATAAATGATTTTCATTCCAACCATAATGTCGCTGTAGTTTCACTAGCTACTCATAAACTGAGCAGAATATTCTAGACAAAGTACACATAAAAAAAAAATTTAAACTTAAGCCAATTTATAGAGTGATTTTCTGTACTTTCCTGGATAGACTTCCAGAAAGGAACTAAAGTAGGAAAACCAGTGGGAGATACTTGTCTTCCTTTCTTCTGTAGTTCTCAATGTATTCATTTGAATTCAAGCAACAAAATACATCTCTGATTGTGAAGTGGAATTTTTATAATAAACCATATGTTATAATCTGCCTATTTATATCTTATCATATACACCTTCATACACATTGATAGGTTCTGCAATGTAAGAAATGCTAAGAATTCAATTACAAAGATTAAAAAAAATAAGAATTTCTGCTTATGGTAAAGAGCTTTGTCCCCAGACGCAAAATATTTGATAAATCTACATTTATCAAGTATAAGTCAATCATAGCATTTGGAAAGATGATGCAGGAGAATTGCAATGAGTTGAGAGCAGCCTGGGCTACAAATCATGTACCATATTAACAATGACGATAGGCTGAGAGCCTGTTTCAAAAACAATACAAATTGAATTATATCTGTTAGTGAAGAGTCTGCTTTGATGAGATTTGAGATCTTTCCAGTTAAATACTATGTTTCCAATGAATTAATAGATCCCTGCATAGGTACCCAACACACGCAAAATGAACTGATATTTACAGGACACCAAGCATGCATCAATGGTCCAATAACAGTGATGGTATAATGGAGATAGTTGTGCTTAAAATGGTATCATCATAATTAGTTTCTAGAGCATTCCCTTGCTACTTCCCATAAAAACATTTATTTCATGTCTCTCAGGGCCCTCTCTGTCTGCTTAATCCATTGAACCACTCCCTAACCCATTGGTGATAGTTTCCTGACATTCTGACAAAGGCTGAAAATATTTATAATGAAAAAAAAAAAAAGAGAGATTCTTGGCCTAGTGATTTGGTGTCCTCCCATACTTTGTCATCACACTTTTATTATATATGCTATGGAGTGAGTCATGGTTGCTTCCATTTGGGTCCAAGTGTAAAAGAACGAGAGGAAAGATGAGTTTCACCAGGTATTCTAGAAATTGACTTTTCACTCAAGTGATTTGAACATATGATGTTAAAACGAGTAAAAGAACAGAAGCAAACAAGCTTTTGTCATTCCAATCTCCCTAGTTCCCTGCCTCTCTGAACCCTAGCCTTCCCTCCAACACAAACATACACGCACGAAACAAGTATCTCTGGGCACCAGGTAAACTGCGAAAAAGATCATAATGTTCTGTCACAGTGGAGCCAAGGGTAAATGGTGTGTTGTGTTGTAGTCAAACACATTTGATAAGAAATAATGCATGAAAAGGGGAGCACAGGTGTTGTCAGAAACCTGTTAGAACACCTCTGTGCTTCTCCGAATTGATAAACATTAAAAGCATGAGCACAGAACAAAACCAGTCAGAATTCTCTCTTCCTGAGAATATTGGATTTGCCATGGCTATTTCTAAGCTCCCTGATGGCCCATAAGAAGTGATAAAATCTCTTAGCTGTGAGGTGATCTTTCCCAAATAAAGCAGAAGATCCTCACCAGAGTATTTGGCTGCAAAAGATTTTTACATTTCAAAAAAAACTGATAAAAATACTATAAAAGACAAAAGGCTTCTATGATATATTTATCCAAAATAAAATTGACAATGCATAATGCCTTCCTGGTTCTCGGTTTACAGTCTTTTTGTAAGTGTTTTTCATCTTTGGTAACTCCCAAAGAACCTGAATCTTAATTCTCTTGGGTTTAAAATGATAAAACACTCCCAAACATAAAATTATTTTTATTCGACACCCCCCATGGGCCCTATCTGCTTCAGAGGTCAGTAGTCAGTCAGTCTCCAGGCCAATTCAGGCATTTTTAAGTACAGATCAGAAGTAGCTTCACCAGGAGGTAGCTTCTCATGTTGATAATTCAGCATTTTGCCACATATCATCAAAATGAAATCTTTTAGAGTTAGGCAGAAGATGCTGGGCATGACATTAAAAAGACAACTGATTGAGAAAGAGGAACAGCAGAAGTAGGGGGTGGATAAGATAGGTTAACAGGAATGAAAATAGTCAAAATACCTTATATACATGCATGAAAATATCATAATGAAACCTATTTTGTGTTTAATAAATGTATTCCCTTTTAAACATTAAACCAAAGGCACATACATTCTAAAAATTTAAATGTGTATATATCTTTGTTTATCATGAAGGAAATTCTGGCTACTTTAATATATCAAGAGAATTTGGGTATCAATGAAAAGATAGATGGTCTAAAGGGGGTCTTGAGGTTTTAGGATTGATGTTGAAGCAGATACCAAAAGAATAATTTTGACCAAAAATAGTTCTCTGGTATCTCTTCTACATCTCTAAGCATCACAACATATGATTCTAATAACAGGTTAGCTGTTCCCTTCCTAAGGTCTTCAATTGGCATTAGTGCCCTAGTAGTGCTTTAACTAAACTTGTGTGGTATCTGTAAAAGATGAAGTTGGAGAACTAGAAGAAGACAGGGATACTTAAAAAGTGTGGAGATTAGAAAGAACACTTCTTCCTTGATCCTGTTGCCACATAGTAGACTTTCACCACTTCACTTCTCAGAGAAGAAGGATTTACCTGAGGATTAAGTCAGCCAGGAAATTAGCCCAGTTGTCCTAGGTAAATTTTTAAACTTTAAAACTTCATTTTATGGCCATCCACTGTTTCTGCCTTTTAAAATCTTTCTACTCCCCTCTTCCACACTGATCCCCAAGCCTTGGGAGGAGGGATATTTTTTTTTACCACTCTAGTTGGCAGTATGAACAGGAGAGTAGGACCTAAAACTGAGGTAGACAAAAATATCATGCAGTAGCCAATTTTATCCTAAGCATCAGACAATTTATGCCCTAAGGATTAAAAAATGTCACACGAGTAACATTCTCATGAGTTCAAGCTGTATACAATCCCAAGAACAATCTGCACATGGCAAACCCAAGGTTCTTTTTCCATGGAGGCATATGAATAGCAACAGATGAAAGAAACTCACTGCTATCAGACACATCTGGGAGGAGCACAAAATGCATTCCAAGAACAATTCTATGCTTTGAGGTAAAAAAAAAAAAAAAAAAAAAAAAAAACCTTGTCTTGTTTTCTCCAAGCACTCAAAATTCTCACAGGACTCCCTTCTTGGACTGTGTTCCAACAGGGAATATATATCCCCATTTATGGCTGAGCATTCTGAAGTGTCTCACATTGAGCCTTGACCAACTGAAGGACAGAAGTGGTGAATGACTACACAAAAATCCAACCTGTTTTCTGGATACAGCAAGACAGTTTCACATATGAATGAATGCAAAGTATCTGTGACAAGCATAAACGAAATCTGCACAAACTAAAGCCAGAAAAAAAATCTCAACAGCGAGATTTGAAGTGGTCATGAGGTCTCACCTCTCACTGAAAAACTGTTGCCAATTTATAGCTCCTGAGAGAAGGAAATTCAGTTCTCTTTAAGGGTGTGGACCCTCATAATTTGACCGTGGTGTGATGGAAGGCCTACAGGTCTGAGACCATACAGACAGCACAAATTGAACATGATAGTTTTTTCCTTTAAAGGACACAGAGTTGTATGCATAGGGGAAAGTAGTGGATCTTGGAGACATTGGGGTGTGGAGCGAATCTAATCAAAAGAGACTCTATAAAATTGTTAAAGAACTAGCAACTTTCTTTATGTGTTGAAGGAAGTTTAAGGGAATCTATAGGAGTGAGTGCTCTCCACCACATAGAACCAGGGGATCCAACTTAAGTCTCTGATCTGGCATCAGGTGTCTCTACCCCCTGAGCCATCTCCCTTTCCCCACTTTGCCCTACTTTCATCTCCTTTTTTCTTGGGAGTAAAGACTTTACAGAGACTGGGATCATAATCTGCACCTCTCTAAGAGAATTCTGAGGGCCATAAATAAGCCTGGGTGATGAAGCATAAGCACTATGATAGCACTAGGAGTGCTGTCTTTGATTAGGTACAGAACCTGCTGTATAATATTAGGAAGCTCACTCATAGATACAAGCTACATTCCTTTCAGCTTAACCCAAAATAAAGGAGTTATTTTTATTTCCCATCTGTCTTTTTCTCTTTTTTAAAAAAAATATCTATCAGTTTTGGATTTTGAGTTGTTATTCATTGGACTTCCTCCAGTCCAAACATATGATTCATTAAACCAAGAATATGGAGAGAGACAAAAATTATAGCTAACAGACTTCAGTAACAAGAGGGGAAGTCTCTGAGTGGAGACAGGTCATGTAGAAATGGGCTTTGAACTTCAAAGTTTAAGTGGGGTATTTTGAATCTTTGAGTTTATAGAAGTCACTATTTTAAGTAACAAAAAATCTTGTCTATAAAATTAAACAATTGTGTTTTAAATGCATGAGATCAAAATCAGTATCTTGGTGAGAAATTATTCAAATTTGAACTTAAATCTGCAGATCACAGATGCCCAGTATTTGTTCAGAGAGACACCCTTAGCAAGTTCAAAACCAACTTTTTCTATCTATCCTTTTCTTTCCTTCAAACAACATTGAGTTTCTTTTACACCTATAGCAACACTGAGTACTAGTTATAGGCAATATAATTTGGCCTCCCTAGGGACTATCAACTGGATGAGCATTAGCTGTCTGTTTCTGCAAAATCAATTACCCCAAAAGTTAGTGGTTGAATGGGAAACTATTATCTCACAGTTTCTGTGGGACAAGAGTATGAAGCAGCTTATCTCCATTCTCTCTGTCTCAAGAACCTTAATAGTCTATAATCAAGATATCAAACAGGACTATAGACATGAGTAAATTCAACTGGGAGAGTTTCAGCTTGCAAGCTTACTCACAAGTCTATTGGCAGAATCCTGTTCCTTGATGATTGTTCTTGCTAGAGTTTGACATGAAATGCTCCCATAGGCTTGTGTGTTCAAACATGTAGCTTCAAGCTGGAAGAGATGTTTCAGGAAGCTATGGGACCTTAAGGAGGTAAGGCCTCNTGTGTGTGTGTGTGTGTGTGTGTGTGTGTGTGTGTTTCTGTCTCTGTCTCTCCTGACTGCAGTTACAATGGTCTCAAGCTTCCTTCTGCCCTGCATCTGGCCCTCTGCTTCCTGGTAAACTGAGATATGAAGAAGCAACTACCTACTCCTTAAGCTATGCCCTCCCCACCATGGTGAACTGTAACTTCAAGGAGAGCCACAATAAATCTTTCTTCATTTATGTTGTTTAGTCAGGTATTTCCTAATAGCATCAAGAAAAGCAACTAACCCAATTGATCTGAAGGATCCAATGCTTAATTGCAAATTTCTTGTTCTATAGTCCTCTCAGTAGGCAGCTCACAATGCAGTATGCAGCAACTGGCTTCATTAGCACAAGTAACCAAAAAGAGCCATAGGAGGGGAAGATATTACACAGATGGAAGTTAGTCTTTTGTAAACTAATTAGCAGCAAAGTGACACTCCATCATTTCAGCCACACTCAACTTGTTAGAATAGGAACCTCATCCCACACACTGGAAGGGTTCTGCAAGGAGTAAATTCCAGGAGGCAGAAATTCATGTGAGCACCTGGATGACTACCAACACCAGTTTGTTGTTGTATTAGGAATGCCTGTGGCAGTGATGTATTTGTCTTGTATGTTCTCAGTTCTTTGAATTATATAAAACATCACAGACTACAAACTGAATCCCTAAAGGAAACACATGAATTCCACTGAGGGACAACATAGACTAAAACCAATGAAGAACCCCAATTCTCCACAGGCCCGGAGAACATTTCTCATTAAATTGAGTAGAATAAGAAGCTAGGAAAACTATATTTTGGTCTTTAATGTCTTTGAACTTTCATTCCCAAAGGGGGAAAAACTTCATTTTAAAATTTAATTCCTTTGGACTTAAGAAATTTGAACTTTCATTTCTCTGGATTTTAACTGTAAAGTATAATGGAATTTAATATCTGGACTCTAATGTCCCCCTGGAAATGTGATAAGGGAAGATTATGTTCAAATGAGTACCTCTTATTGCTGTATATTTTTGTAATCTCTTAATGTTGTCCTTTGAGCTCATTGTATTCCTTTTAACAGGCTATTTATAGCATTGTAGCAGGACACTGTTCCAGAAGACAAATGGAATATGAATTTTCATCTTTGGTCTTGGGAAAGAAATATTCTTATTCTTTAGTAACATGTTCTCCAAGCATAATTCAGAACCTTTACAATGTACCACAATATATACGGATACATCATCAGATTTAGTGATTGCAGTTGGGGGATAGCCCATGAACGGGGTTGCTGAAATGTCTTCATAAACTCACCTCTGACTTCTGTTGAAGAGCCTCAAATAAAACACAGAAGACTGATATAAAAACAAATTGGAGAAAATTAAAAAAGGCTTTTGTCTCATTTCTTTTCATGTCAAAGTTATTCAATTCCTGTAGAAATGAGAGAATTGGAGGACCTAACTTGTTGGTGAGACCTTAAGACTAAGAACTAGCAAATTCTAGAATACGACCCTCATTGATAGATTTAGCCTCCTAGTCAGAGGCTCTGTCCTGCTCCAACTTCTGTCAGCAGTGAAACTGGTCTATCTTTTAAGAAGTTTAAGTGGTGGTCCATTTCCGCCTATGGCCTAGGAGATAAAACTCCCAAACTCAGGTTCTCCATGCGAGAAGGCCCAATTGCTCATCAATGTAAGCTGTGTTCATTTATCATTTATCCATATTATAATTGTTTCATAATAAATGTGCTAATTTAAACTTATTTTTCAAAGCCAGTGTGGTAGCACATATCTATACTTCCAGCCCTTAACAGGCTATGTGAAGAGGATCGCTGCAAGTTCTAGGCCAGCTTGAGTTACACTGGATTTGAGAAAAGCGTGGGCTATAGTGCAAGAGTCTGTCTCAAATGGCTGAATAAATAAACAAACAAACACAAACAGTTAAATAAATGAATCTTCAGAATTCTTCTAATGTCTCAGTTACTTAGAACTCAGAAAAATATTGTTTTTCTCCCAACTTACAAACTGTTCAGGATATAAAGAGAAAATAGATCATCAAGATGAAAAAGGGCCAGGAATTCTGATAAATAAATGGAGGGGTCCGGATTGGGCCAAGGGTAGCACATAAATATTGGGGCTATCACCCCCAAATAGGGAGAACTACAAAAGGAAGATTAACTTAGCTGAGGGCCAACTGTAGGCTCCCAAAATAATAGGTCTATTTTTAGAACTTTCTCTTTTAAACTAAAAAGAAAAAAATCTTTAAACCTTACAAACATTAGCTTTTCAAAATTCTACTGATTCAACATGGTCTGAAGGCTGAAGCTGAATTGAGCAACTGTGATAAATAGCAACAAGATCAGTGGCTTATTTGCTCTCACAAATTTCTACTGCCTGTGGGGATTTTCATGCTACTGGGGACATGAATTTGCAAATAATAGATTTCTCTGGACCTAGAAGAGTTTCTGTCATTTTCTTCATTTTTGTTGACATTTCCCCAATAATTTATGAGCTTCTCTTGATAGGTAGAAGGATCGATAGCTGAGTGTGTCGTTGGAAGCGAAGTGACAAAACATTTATGTGCTCCAGTGAAAAGCCCTCATTTCTCTTGTCATGGTCAATATTTGAAGCTGGTGAACCATTGAGGTGAGCTTTGCTTTGTGCTTACCTGTGTCTCTTCAAACATTCTGAGGCATAGATCCCTTTCTAAATGCCAAAGAGGCAGTAGTTTTACAAGAAGCTAGAAAATAATGTTAAGGGTTTCAATATGTCCTCTGAAGGGCTGCAATGAAGGAATGTGATGAGCTGAGTGTTGTAATTTTCATTATATACATTGATATCTCCTCAAATATGTTCATTGATAACAAAGGGTTCCACCATTTTGAAAAGTTTGAAAATTAAAACACATATGAGTTAAAAATCAGAAAAGGATTTAAAGATCCATTTTTCCAAAGATATACAAATTACCCAATGTGTAACTCAGAAGAGATCCATCATCATTAAACAATAGGAAAATGAGATCTTTGATTCAATTGGACTTGAGTTTTATGCAGGATGACGAATATGGATCTATTTGTATTTTTGTATATATAAACATCCAGCTTGACCAGCACCATTTGTTCAAGATGCTGTCTTTTCTCCAGTGTGTATTTCTGGCTTCTTTATCAACAATCATGTATTCATAAGTCTTTAGATTTATGTCTTGGTCTTCAATCTGATTCCATTGACCAATGTGTCTGTTTTAAAGCTAATACCATGTGACTTTTATTACTATAGTTCTTATAACTTAAAATTGGGGCCTCTAAGGGGATAGGAACTCCACAGGAAGAGACAACAGAGTCAACTAACGTGGCTCTGAGAGACTGAACTACCAACCAAAGAACATACATGCACTGGACCTAAGCCTCTCCACACATATGTAACAGATGTATAGCTTGGTCTTCACGTGGGTCCTTCACAACTGAAGCAGGAGCTATCCCAAAAGCTGTTGCCTATATGTAGGATATGTTCTTCTAGGTAGGCTGCCTTGTCTGGCCTTGATGGGATAGGATGTGCCTAGCCTCACAGAGACTTGCTGTGCCAGGGTAGGAGGATACCAAAGTGCCCCCACCTGCTCAGAGGAGAAGTGGAGGGGGTGGGGAAAGGACTGTAGTGGGGGGTGACTAGGAGTTGGGCAGTGATCAGGATGTAAAGTAAAGCAAATAAGTTTAAATAATAACAATAACAATAACAATAATAATAATAATAATAATAATGATAATAATAATAGAAATTAGGGATGGTGGAAATTCCAACAGTTCTTTAATTACTCAGGATGGCTTTAGCTATCCTGTTTTTTTTTCCCCCATTTGACGTTGAGAATTATCCTTTTAAGGTCTGTGAAGAATTGTTTTGGGATTTTGATGGGGACTGCGTTAAATCTATAGATTGCTTTTGGTAGGATAACCATTGTTACTATATTAATCCTACCAATACATGAGCATGGAACGCCTTTTTTTTTTTTTTTTTATGGAACGCTTTTCTATCTTCTGATATTTTCCTCAATTGCTTTCTTCAAAGACTAAATTTTTATCATATAAATATTTGACTTGGTAAGTGTCAGCCCAAGGTCTGTTATATGACATGAAGCTATGGCAAACAGTGCTGTTTGTCCCCTTCTTTCCTCAGCCCATTTGTCATTTGAATATAAGAGAACTACTGACTTTTTTTTAAGTTAATCTTTTGTTTTGTTTTGTTGGTTTTTGTTGGTTTTTTTTTTTTTTTTTTTTTTTTTTTTTTTTTTTTTTTTTTTTTTTTTTTTTTTTTTTTTTTTTTTTTTTTTTTTTTTTTTTTTTTTTTTTTTTTTTTTTTTTTTTTTTTTTTTTTTTTTTTTTTTTTTTTTTTTTTTTTTTTTTTTTTTTTTTTTTTTTTTTTTTTTTTTTTTTTTTTTTTTTTTTTTTTCGAGACAGGGTTTCTCTGTATAACCCTGGCTGTCCTGGAACTCACTTTGTAGACCAGGCTGGCCTCGAACTCAGAAATCCGCCTGCCTCTGCCTCCCAAGTGCTGGGATTAAAGGCATGCGCCACCACTGCCCGGCTAAGTTAATCTTATATCCAATCATTTTGCTAAAATTGTTTATCAGCTGCAGGAGTTCCCTGGTGGAATTCTTAAGGTCATTTATGCATGCTATCATATCCTCTATAAATAGTGATAGTTTGAATTCTTCTTTTCTAATTTGTATCCCCTTGATCTCCTTTAGATGTCACAGTGTTCTAGCTAAAACTTCAAGTATTATATTGAATAGATTTGGAGAGAGTGGGCAGCCTTGTCTTGTTCCCGATTTTAATGGAATTGCTGTGAATTTCTCGCAATTTAATTTGATGTTAGCTGTAGGCTAGCAGTAAGTTCCCTATATTATGTTTAGGTATGTTTCTTGTATCCCTAATCTCTCCATGACTTTTATCATGAAGAAGTGTTGGATCTTGTCAAAGGATTTTTCAGACTATAATGAGATAATCATGCGGTTTGATTGTTTGTTTGTTTCGGTTTGATTATATGGTGGATTACATTGATGGATTTTCATATACTGAACCATCTCTGCATCTCTGTGATGAAGCCTACTTGATCATTGTGGATGATCTTTTTTGATGTGTTCCTTGGTTCAGTTAGAAGTATTTTATTGGCTGTTTTTGAATCTATATTCATAAGGGAACACAGATTTGGTTTGTAAATCTCTTTGTTCAGTCTTCATGTGGTTTGTGTATCAGGGTAACTGTGACCTCATAAAATGAATAGGGCAGTTTTCCTTCTGTTTCTATTTTGTGGAATAATTTGAGTAGTATTAATGTTAACTCTTCTTTGAAAGTCTGGTAGCCTTTTGAACTAAAACCATTTTCTCCTGCACTTTGGGGTGGGGGGTATACTTTTAATGACTGCTTCACTAGGGGTTATAGGTCTATTTTGTTTATAAATCTTGATTTAACTTTGGTAATTGATACTTAATGATGAAACTATTTAGATTTTCAAATTTTATGGAGTATAAATTTTTAACATGTGACATAATGATTCTTTGAATTTCCTCAGTGTCTGTTGTCCTCTTTTTGTTTCTGATTTCATAAGTTGGATACTTTCTTTCTCTTTTTTGCCTTTTAGTGAGTTTGGATAAGGGTTTGTCTATCTTGTTGAGTTTCTCAAAGTACCAACTCTTTGTTTAATTGCTTCTCTTGTTCTCTTTGTTTCTATTTAATGATTTCAGACCACACTCCTCTTGAGTGTTATTTTGTTGTTGTTGTTGTTGTTTAAGAGTATTCAGGTGTACTGAGGAGTTGCTAGTATGAGAGCTCTCCAATATCTTTATGATGGCACTTAGTGCTATGAACTTTCCTCTTAGCACTGCTTTCATTGTGTCCCATAATTTTGGTTGTGTTATGCCTTCATTTTCATTGAATTCTAGAAAGTCTTTTAATTTATTTGTTTGGTCTTGACCCATTTTTCATTCAAACAGGGAATTGCTCACTTTCCATGAGTGTTAAGCTTTCTGTTGTTCTATTGTTGATGTCTGACTTTAATCTGTGTTTTTCTGATAGGATACAAGGAATTATTTCAATTATTTTGTGCCTGTTGAGACTTGCTTCATGTCAGAGTATTTGGTCAATTTTGGAGAACGTTCCATAAGGCACAGAGGAGAAGGTATATTCTTTTATGTTTGAGTGAAATGTTCTATAAATGTTCTGTTAGATCCATTTGGCTTATAGTGGCCAGCTCCAGCATTTATCTTTTTAGATTTTTGTCTAGATGACCTGTCTATTGGTGAGAGTAGGGTGCTGAAGTCTCCACTATCAGTGTGTGAGAGTAAATATGGCTATGTTTCTTGTATTTGGAGATTAAATGTTAAGAATTGAAATGTCAGGCTGGAGAGATGGTGGCTCTGTCATTAAGAACATTGGCTATTTTTCCAGAGGACCCAGGTTCAAGTCCCAGCACCCATATGGTAGTTCACAGCTATACGTAATTACAGTTCCAGAGGTCCAACACCTTCAACAGATATATAGGCAGGTAAAATACCAATACACATGAAATAAAAATATTTAAAAACTGAATTAAAAAAAAAGAATTGAAATGTTCTCCTAATGGATTTTTCCCTTGATGAGTATGCAGTGTTCTTCCGTTTGATGAATTTTGGGTTGAGGTCTATTTTGCTGCATATTAAAATATCTACATCAGCTTGCTTCTCAGGTACATTTCCTTGGAATATCTTTCTCCAACCCTTTACACTGAGGTAATGTCTACCAGTCATGTTGAGATTGCTTCTCAGATGCAGCAGAAGGGAGGATCCTGGCTTTGTATCCATCTGTTAGTCTGTGTCTTTTTATTGGATAATTGAGAAAATTGATATTGAGAGATATTAATGACCAATGATTGTGATTTCTGATATTTTTCTGTTGTAGTAGTGGTGGTTGTACTTCCCTTCTTTCAATTCTGCTAATGTGAGATTATCCATTTATTTCAGGAGCAGAGATAGAACTGTGAGTCTGCCTTCAGCTTACCTGCTCCCCTGGGACTAGCTGACCTTGTATTAGCAAGGCGTGTCTGCTGAGTTTGGGGTCTAGGACAATGCAACAAGCTTTGGAAGGAAAACTAGAGAAGAAGCAGATTTGTGGAGTCCTCAAGAGATTGGAACAGGGTGGCAGGAAAATCTTTCCAGTGTATTCTGCTGCAAAGATGGGGATGAAATTTGGGGATTGAGTCTGAAGGAACAGAGTCGGAAGAGAAGGTCTGCCAACAGCATACCTTCTTTTCTGGCAGGCACACCTAAGGTTTAGCAGGGCATGCCTGCTGGAGTTGTGCTCTGGGATACACTGACTAGTAGAGGAAGGGAAGTAAGGGATGGTTGGTGGGATCCACAGGAGATATGGGCAGTGAGCGGAAGGGATGTTGCAGCTGCTGTTCTGTTGTAGCACTAGGGATGAGACAGGGATATTGCGTATGAAGAAACATAGAACAGAGCTGAACCTTTTTATATTTTATGTTAAAATTAAATATGGACTATCTGTGACCTGTCTTTTTTCTCATAGTCTATTATCCAGTTTTCAGGAAGTCCTATAGACTCTACAAAATTTAGAATCTCTCTTTTCTCCATCTCTGTTACCACCAACATGGTCCAAGCCACCAATATTTCTTGCCAAGTCAGCAACAGTCGCTTTTCAAATTGTCTTTCTACCCAGTGGTCAGTTCATGATAAAGCACTTATCTGGAGCCACTTAAGATGTAAATCAGATCATTTGTATGTTGTACAAAAATGAGAATCATAATGCAACTAGGACTCTAGCTCTGAAGACAAATTGCCAATGCTCAGATTCAAATTTCTATAGTATCACTTACTGCCTTGCTAATCTTGGCCAAATTAAATATCTCCGTTGCTTGACTTCATTTTTACAATGAAGATTATATTAACAACTACATTATAAATATGTTTAAAAAGTATATCACTAGATACACTGAAAGAACCTGGATGAGCACTTAGAACCTTAACTACTGACTATTATCATGTCATTTATTTGCTCAACACACTACAAAGGATTTGTTATGATTAGAATAAAGTAAAAAATAGGTGAATTTTGGATATGGCCCACAAAATCTTATATAAGTTGTCTCTGTCTTCTATTATTCCTTTTTTGAATAATTCATTCTATTTATAATGGCTTTCTTGCTGCTACTAGAGTGAAGCAGACAATAATATATATGCCTGTGCATTGGGGAGATATCTCAGCACTTAAAAACACTGGAAAATATTTCAGAGAACACAGGTTTGATTCCTCCTAGCCACCAACCATGTGACAGTTCACAATAGTCTGTAACTGCTATTCCAGGAGAACTGTTACCTTCTTATGGCCTCCTCTGTAAGCACCAAGAACACAAGTAATACACAGATTTACATTCAGGCAAAACACCCATATACACAGATAGAGAGATGCACATACAAAAATAAGCACACACAGATACATATTATATAGTCTCTCTCTCTCTCTCTCTCTCTCTCTCTCTCTGTCTCTCTCTCTCTCTCTCTCTGTGTGTGTGTGTGTGTGTGTGTGTGCATGTGTGTGTGTGTGTGTGTGTGAGAGAGAGAGAGAGAGAGAGACAGAGAGAGACAGAGAGAGAGACAGAGACAGAGAGAGAGAGAGACAGAGAGAGAGAATACAAACCTACTACAGATGTTCCGGCCAGACAAAAATCCTAGCATATGAGCACACAATCCTATTGCTGTCTTGGGGGTTATTGGCATTTGTTAGTGCTAGGAGAAGTAGAGTCAGTTTTCTTTAATGATGTGACCCCTGGAAAGCTGATCATATGCCAGGGCAGGTCCCATTCACAAGAATAGATGAGCAACAAAGTAGACTCAAGGGGAAATAAAAGATAAAACTTCAAAGTAGGTGAGAAAATATGAGAGGGTATAAAAGGTGGGTTGTAGGAGGAGCTGAAGGAGAATATATTCAAGATACTTTGTATGTAATTATTAAATAATCAATAAATATTGTTTAAAATCTTTAAAAAAACATATGGAGGCAGGCGGATTTCTGAGTTCAAGACAAGCCTGGTCTAAAAAGTGAGTTCCAGGATAGCCGGGGCTACACAGAGAAACCCTGTCTCAAAAAACCAAAAAAAGAAAAAAAAACATATGGAGGTCCTGATTTCCCAGGTATAAACATTAGGTGTCCATAACTTGGGTGGATTATCAAAGAATTATGAGATCTCAATCCCATTCACCTACCATGATATCTCTGCTATTCAGAGCCGTACCCGTCTTCCAAATCCACTAGTCATATCTTCTCTAGGCAAGTCCTATGCATAGAAAATAAACTACACACCTACTCCAACTGGAATACTGAAAGGCTCCCATTCTGCATTATAGGAAAATGTTACTTTAATAATACAACAAGGATGAAATGAGCCAGTAAGTTACTACTGAAGAAGCTATTTGGAAGATAATTCTAAGGCATTTCACTGAATTATTAGGGAATAATGGATGTTTTTATTAATGCAGACTGAAGGGGAAACTACACATTTATTTTTAGCCTGTTACTAGATGAAATGCTGAATTTCATGACTCCTTTTCTATAAGGTAAGCAGGAAGTCAGATGATTGAGTCCATCCAACAAAAGCCTGGGACACTTCTCTTCCAGCTATGCCACAGGCCACACATTCTGATCTCCTCTATGGCAGTGGTTGGCTTGGGAGCAGAGTGATAACACAGAGTGAATTCCACATACCCTAAGCAGTTCCAGGCTGTAGCAGCAACCTTGTGATTTGGGAGCTAAGCCAGAGGTTTGACCAACTAGCACAACTCGGAGCCATACCGACCTCATTTCTGTTTCCTACATTATTCGGCATTGAACATAACTGGCTGTTAGGCCCCATTCCCATGCTTAGGCAGCAAGTTGTGCATCAACGTTTTTTGTTTTGTTTTTTTAAATAGAAATCTGGAAACAAATTTTTCATTGGTATATAAAATACCTCATAATTCTTTTGTATACTTATACTACACTTATGGATTTTTCCATTTTCCACTGTGTATATTTTAATCATACAAACACAATATGACTTTGCTCCTATAAAATGTTATTGGTACACATAAAGAAAATGACACTTGTATTGGCAAATCTTGGTTGTCAAGTTGACACACCTAAGAAGAAACCTCAGTTGAAGAATTACTTCCATCATATTGGGCTCTGTGTATGTTCATATGACATTTCCTTGGTTGGTAATAGATATAGAAGGACCCAGCTACTGTGGACCATACAATCCCTAGGCAGATGTGTCTGGGCTGTATAAAAAAAGATAGACAACCATGACAGCAAGCTAGTTAGCAGCATTCTTCCATGGACTCCGCATTAGTACCCGTCTCCAGGTTCCTGTCCTTGACTTCCTGCCATGACTTCGCTCGATGATGGACTATAGATAACTTGTACAATGAAATAAATGTTTTCCTCTCCAAGTTCCTTTCAGTTATGTTTATCAAAGCAGCACAAAAGCAGATTAGAAAGGCCCCTTTGACTACTGCTTCCCTGGCCTACTCCTCTCCCCAAAGAAAACTACTTTGACCACCTTGCTCTATATGCCTCAATGCCTTTTCCTAATCCCCTTTGTTTTGGGGTATGTATAGAAGGAACAGTGGTGGCCACCTCTATGGAAACCCCGGGCCACATAGCCACAAAGGCATCTCACACAGGAGGACATAATTGAGGACTTCCTGAGAGACCAAGGATTGCTGACACAGATAATGCCAGCCAATCAGAAACTGCTGTTTAGAAGAGATGCTTTCTTGGGACCAATGGGGCATGGGTGGAGGGTATTAAAGGAGCTTGCAGCAGTAAGCTGAGTCCCGAGAGTCTTTACCTTTGCTTCCTCTCCACCTCACCTCCAACCCCCAAGGGCAGGTAGGGTCTGGTGGTGAGTATTCCAGGGCACAGGCAACAGGTATGAATGCATTTAAATTTGTAAAGGTGTTTGTTTGTTTGTTTGTTTCAATTTTGAGATTATAAAATTAGATCAAATTATATCATCTTCTCTTCCTTTTCCTCCTGCTTAACCCTCCCATATAACGTACCTTGCTCTTTCAAATTCATGGCTCTTTTTAAAAAATTATTTTTGTTGCAAGCCTATACATGTCTGCATGTATACATATTTCTAAATATAGCCTGGTCAGTGTGCACAATGTTACTTGTACATATGTTTTCAGGGCTTTCCATTGATATTGGATAACCAATTGGTGTGCCTTTCTCTGGGGAAGACTATTTCTCCCAACACTCATCACTCCTTAGTTGCCTGTTCTTTGTTTAGGTTTAAGGCCTCATGGGTTTTCCCACTTTCATGTTAGAATGTCTACTGACATATTCCTTGTTCTGCTCATATTTAGTCAGTCATGATATTGAGAGTATGGGTGTAGCTTCTGAAATTATTAGAAGGCACAATCTCAGAGAAAACTCCCTATATCCTATGGCTCTTATAATCATTTTACCCCCCTCTTCTTCAATATTTCCTGAGCCTTGTATGAAAAAGAATGCCAGAGATTAATCCATTGGAAGTGGGATCCACAAGTCTGCATTTTGACTGGTTGAGTTTTCTGTAATTTCCTCTGTCTGTTGAAAAGATAAGTTTCCTTGATGAGGGTGAAGACTACACTTATCAGTAGGTAAGGACAAATGTTTAGAGTTCCGTTAGGAATTTTGCTGGTTTAGTAATGTGGTTGTTGTAGATGTTCTTCTAAGATCTATGGCTTTCCTACCCTTGGATAGTTGGCTAGGTTTCCAACACCAAGCAGGATTTCCCTCTTGTTGAATAGGTCTTAAGTCCAATTAGAGAGCTACTGGTTACCACCAAGGTATGTAAGTCACTACTGCACACTTAAGGTTATCATTCCATGCTGCTCATTTTTGTGGCTGATAGGTTTTGTAGTTAGGTAGGGCTGTTGGTTGCTTCCATCCTTTGGAAGCTAGCATGCACTTTCTATTACCATGAAAGCTAGTCCTCATGGAAGAAGCATTTAAATAAGGTATAGCTCAGGAGCCCCTTGGTCCTCTGTCTGAAGTGCATGATGTCTTCAGCAATAGGAATTTACCTTCCACCTCTGGGGGCAACCAATGGCAACAGCAACCCTGACCAATAACTCAAAAGAGGGCTTCTCTTGCCTTGTATTTGGGGTTTTGTTAGGTGGTCCTTGGCTATTGGATAGAGCACATCAGCCCATATGAAAAAATTTCATTTAAACTGTGTATATTTATACACAGATTTATATCTATTATACGTTTTTCTTCAGTAGCTGGTTAATATTTTCTTCAATAGATAGTATTATAGAATTATTTACCATCAAATCACTTATATCCCCTGCTATTCCCCTCTCTGCTGCTTCCTACCACCTACCCTAGCAATGTTGCTTTTTTACTTCTCTTGATTCTGCAAAGTACATCACCATGTGCACTAACATCTGAAGATCTGAAGCTAGGAGCCTTAGATGATAAAGGACATGTAATATTTGTCTTTCTGGGTCATAGTTATCTCACTCAATATGATTTATTTTATGTTCATCTATTCCTGCAAAGTTCATTATTTCATTTTTCTTCATAGCTGAATAGTATTTCATGGTGTATATGTGCCACAATTTCATTATCTATTCAACAGTTGAAGAACATTTAAGTTCTTTCCATTTCCTAGATATTATAAATAAAGCAACAATAAACATAGCTGAGCAAGTATCTGTGGAATAGAATATCAAATCCCTTAGACATCTAGTAAGGTATGTTATAGCTGGATCATATGTTAGTTTTACTTATAGCTTTTTGAGAGCTCTCCACACTAATTCCATAATGGCTACACCAGTTTGCTGTTCCACCAATAATGGTTGAAGGTTCTTTTTTCCAGCATTTGTTGTTGATTGTTTTATTGTTTTTTTCAAAAATATCTTGATTCACATTTCCTAGAGATTTGCATTGCTAGAAATGATGAACACTTTAAGATATTTCTTAGTTATTTTTCTTCTTTTGAGAACTCTGTTTAGGTGCTAGGCTCCCCCACCCCCAAGTTCATCGTATATCTGAGATATTAATCCTGTCAGATGTATAGCTGACAAAGATTCTTTTCCATTCTTTAGACTTATTCTTCACCAAGTTGATTGTTTCTTTAACTGTACAGAAACTTTTTAGTTTTATGAAGCTCCATTTGTCAATTGTTGGCCTTTATTCTTGAGCAGATGGAGTCTTATTCAGAAAGTGCTTTCCTACACCTTGTTCTATGTTGGTTTTTTTTTTTTTCTGGCAATTTCAAAGCTTTGGGTTTCATTCAGGATTAGGTCTTTGATCCATTTGGAGTTAGATTTATACAAGGTGAATTGAAACTGGTCTAACTTCTTTCTCTTCCACTAGAATTCCAAATTTTCCAAGCATCATTTGTTAAAGATGCATTTCCTTAGCTTATGCTTTGTCAAATATTAGGTGGAGGAAGTTACATGTACTCATGTTTGGTTCTTCTCTGTTCCATTGATCTATATGTCTGTCTAGCTCTATATTGTTCAGGATACTGGATATGGGACCAAAGCTAGATCTGACGGGCTGGGGAGAAGTCATGAATGTGATAGTCAGGGAGACCCATGGAGAAAGATGTGGGAGGTCTGGCTGGCTGGAAAGGATGTTTGTTTGTTTGTCTATTTAATAAATAAATAGTATCAAGCTATATATTTTTCCACTTGTTTTTTTTTCTTTCTCCTTAAAAATATTCCTTAGGGCTTTTTCCAGTCCTATAGCCTCCTTACCTGGTGTCAAGGCTAGGCCAAGTTCTATTCTCCATCCACAGGATCATTCTTGAGTAAAAAAACTTCTCAGAATGTACTGACTGATAGTCACCTGACCTTCTGGAAAGTTCCAGGTAGAGTTCAAATGCATGTCATGCTTGCTAGCCAATAGATTTATAGGTCAATATGCTTAGCTAATAAGTTTGAACTATAACCTTGCTGATGTAACCTGTGCCCCTAAAAAGTATAAAAACTGCTTGTAATAGCCATTCAGGGTCACTTTATAGTAACCCACCTTGAGGGACTAATTGAAAGTCATCCCCAACACACTGGAAAATAAACCTCTTGCTTTTGCATAAAACAAACAATATACATTAGGTACTTCCCATGTCAGTAGATACAGACCTATCATATACTTTTTAATTGACATTAACTAGTTCATAACAGAGCTGTATCCTTGTTTATTTAATCAAATACCTTTGGTGAGAAAGGGGATTGGGTGAATTTGACACTTCAAAAAAGAATTCTTGTAAATATTTTCATATTGATTTTTAAAACATTTCTGTATGGAATTTGTATGTACACATCTATGTACTTGATATAATGAAGGTAGGACATTTTTTTTGTTTAACTAGGCATAGTAAAAATGTACTCTAAAGGGGCTGTGCCACAATACTCACAAATGCCAGGGCATCCAGCTCCATGCACTTTGAAGCAATATTAGCTATTATTCAACCTTTTCTATTGCCAACCTAATGGGTAAAACATCTCAACTTTTCAATTTACAAATCCTTGATTACCACCAAATTCTAATACAGCTCCAGAGGCTTACTGAGCTTCACTGCCCTTCCTTACCTGCTATCCAGTCCTCTACTTGATACTCTATCAGTAATTTCTTATATCATACCCATTGAACATGAGGCTCACCTCTACCAAAGAGATGAAAAATATGGCATATGCCTATCCTATCCAACAAACAATGTTAAGACAAACTGTTTCTATGCTCCAAATATATGCTAAAAAAACTTATTATCAGAATTAAATTTAATCAGATTTCAAAATACAGTGTTTGGGGGAGTCCATAGGTGAGTGGTTCTCTATTAAACAACTTCTGACTGAGGAATGCATGGGAAATATATACAATAATTGAAACACATGTTTTAAACTTGAGGAAAAACAATAATGTTGCTGGAGGCATCCAGAAATGAAGAAATAAAGGGACTTTTCTTCTCCCTTCTTATAGAGTGCAAGACCCATTCCATCCATCACATCCTCCACACCTCAGGCTCACGTTCTGTCCCATTTGAATCACAGGACTGGGCTGAACAAGTAGCCAGGTCTTGGGGAAAGTGTCTAGGATGAGACCCAAAATAACAACCAATGGTGAAAGTCTCCACTCCTTCTACTACTTAGGGTGATTTCCCTCCTCTGTCTTCCCATTTGCACTTTACAAATCCCTCAGTATGGCGCACACCTTCTGTTCCTGAGGGGGGGGGGTGATAGGGACCGACCCACTGATTCAGGTTCGACTCTCTCCCTCAGTCTCCTTCGAAATATTGGACAAGGTATCGTATGGGTATAGAATGGTCAGTGGGTCTAAAAGTCCTATAGTGATTCGTCTCTCGGGGACATACTGGGTAGTATCATTTTTGTCTCCATCACGGGACATAGGACATAGAAGTCTAGCTGGAAATAGAAGTACGCCTCATTTTTTATTGGCTTCTTGTGGTAAAATGATTTCTTCAAGTCTTCCAACCTCATTAAAGCAAACGTCATTCCATATATCGGCCCTTGACACCTGAGACTCAGGCTTTCTCCTGGTGCCAGGATGGGCCCAGGATGGGCTATCAGAGTTGGTTTGGGGTAGAGACCTAGAAAGGGAAGACATCCTTAAGATACAGTTCGGCCAGTTCTTCCCTAGTCTATGATTATTCTCCTACTTTCTTTGGACAAAAGTGGTAACTGGGATGCAAGCTTCTTTCCTTCTCTTGCCTTAGATTTATGCCTCTTCATGTATACAATCAAGGGTAAATTCTCTTCCTCTCTCATTCAGCTCTATTAGCTCCACTGTGGGCTCAGTCAGGTAGAGGTGCTTGCCTCAGGGGACTGTCTACATTCATAATTCCCTGAATCTTCGGGTCTCTAAAATGACAAATATAGTTCTTCCCACAGCCAGAAAATCTACACCTCTAAAAGTGACACCCAAATTCAGCATCTACTGTTGCATGGCTTGTAGACTCAAGGTCTCTTGAACTCTTGCAGTTTCTGAAGGATGCCTTGTTACATTCAAGAACATCTTTTTCTTTGTCATGTCACTAACACTGTGGTTTATTTTTCTAAAACACCTTTTATTCTTCATGGTCAGAAGATATTTACTATAGGAGTACAACAATAGGCCTTTAAATGGATTTAGGATTTCCTGTGAGTTGTTGACTTGCTTTGTTCTACTTCTTCATTTTCTCCATTATTTCCTTCTCTTCTGAAGTCAGTTGCCTTGATTAAGATAGACTTGACAACAGAGTGACTTGATTTTCTCACTTTTCCTGGATTGTTTTAACTCTAATTTTCTATGGCCTCCAGAATTTGACTCATCTGTAACCTTTCCCTGTATCATTTTTTATTTATTTCCAAAGGACAGTCAGTATATTTTCTTTTCCTGTGGTTTATAATTATTTGCAGAAGCAATTGCCTTAAGCCTTTAGAAAAATATATCTCATGGATGTTGTCCAAAATATTTAATAACCATATGGCCCAGACACACACTGAAATGAATGCATGCAAACACAGTTCTTTATATCTTGCTAGCACCAACTGGTTGAATGCCCATCTTTGCAATTACAGTTCTATGAGATTGACTCTAACATCAAATAACATTGTTGTCTCCAAAACTTTTTATTCATTTATCGATTTAATAAGTACTACCTGATAGGCCCCATTTTCCTTACATTTAGTTATTATATTGGAACAGGGTTTCTAAAGCTTGCAGTGTTTGCATTTGCAGAAAGATAATTCATGGTTGTAGTGGACTAAACTGTGCATTATTGGATGTTTAGACGTATCTCTGGCTATTAGATACCATTAGCAATCTCTCTCCAGATAGAGATAATTTTTAAAATGACACAGATACTACTAGAATCCCCTGGAGTGTATCATCCCTGCTTGAGAACCACTTTATTGGATGCTAAGAACATACAAGAACAAATAAGTAGCATATCTTCTATTGAGGGTGTCAGTATCAATTTTATACTATATTTTATATCTGGTTGAGCAGCCTAAAATATATTTCTGTTATTAATGTTGTATAACCTAAATATTAAATCTTCTCCCAAAGTTATATAGGAGCATATTTACCTTGATAACCTTGGCCCTAAAAGTAAGATATGTAGGTAATGAAAAATAGATCAATGCTCATAAGCTTCATAAATAGAAACTGAATCACAATTGTACCTTTTAAGTCTGATGGCCAAATCTTAAAATAAAAAAATAAAGAATAACTGTGGATAAATATAAGTCCATTTCTCCTCTGACAGAATTTAAAAGTTCAAATTAATTTTATCTTTATTGGATTCTAACTGTGTACAGGCTTCTTATATTTTAATATTGATTGAGGTTATATATGTAAAGCAACTAACTCAGCTTTAAGTAGTTTTTCTTTTAGTACATTATTTTAGGTTAGCATTTAAAGTAATAGGTTTCATTATGACGTGTGTGTGTGTGTGTGTGTGTGTGTATGTTAGTAAAAGTAACTTTTATTTTCTTGTAGTAACTGTTCTCTCTGAATTTACTGCCTCAGTCTGCTAACCTGGGCCTTAAAGGTGAGTGCTAAGGACTGAGTTGTACCATAACACAATCTCAGGTTCACAGTGTGATCAAATATCCTGAAACACACACACACACACACACACATATATATATATAGATATATATATAAAATCATTTTTTGTTCAAATGCAACTCCCCCTACCCTCTCCAGTGCCCACTTACCACCTCTTATATTTTACATGAAATGCCCTACCCCATCTAATCATCACAACAACCTGTGAAGGAGGCACTGTTAGAATCTAACTTTGAAAGATAAGAGAATTAAGGTGAAGACAAATTTAGTGGCCTAGGACCAAAAGACTCGTCAGCCTCAGAGACCAAACACTTAACCAACGTATAGCACCAACTGAATAATGATGAAATAAAAGAATGAGAAAATACATAATTTGTAATTTTATCCTCTGCCTCTATCCATGGAGTCCAATGTGGTTCCATGGGGAAAAGAAGTATTTTGTATTGCAATGTTCCAGCCACTTTGGGACTTGTTGAGGACCATTTTGGCATCATGTGTCACAGACTCAAGGGCAAGCATGACTAGAAGATTATGAAAGTATATTATCAAAGGAAGGATGAAAATTACACAGTGAAATACACACACACACACACACACACACACACACACACACACATACACACATTAGTGGTATTCAAAAAAAAAAAAAAAACCAAATAGAATGCCATACAAAATGGCTCACTGGGTAAGAAACTTGCTGTATGATCATGGGGGTCCACAGCACCTACATAATAGGTGGATGTTACCAGAACTATATAGTAAGACCCAATTAATGAGGGCACCACACACACTGGATACAGGAACACAAAACATAGAGAAAGCAAGCAGAAACTGAGCTGTAATTTCTCTTTCTTCTGGCTTAGCATTCATTGTTGCTGAAGGTATTAGGCAGGCTCTTCAGGGATTAATGTGATAAATGGTCCCAGCCAACTGTACACTATTTGCTACAATACTGACCTGTCTGGCAAGGTATTCTCACTGGTACAATAGAGTTATGAATGTTCTTAGACTAACGAACTGCTTCCTGATTGGACTTGAGACCTACTCCAAGGGAAAGTACATGCTATTTGTTACTATAGCACTAGTCAAAAGCCTATACTTAAGGAACTCACAGGCTCTTTCAGGGAATCTACTACTGATGTTTTGCCAAATGGATATATAGTTAAATTTCCATCTGAACACTGATGTTGATACTCATACATTATTGTATTACTCAGCCTTGTTTTAAAATGTGTCTTTTGCCATTGGACATATGTCAACGCAAAGAGTCCTAACTAGTCAAAGTTTTATATATATATATATATATATATATATTCATTCCTGCTGAGTCTTTGGTTTAAACTGGAAATTTTATGGCACACACGTGTGAGCACACACACACAAACACACACACATACACAGAGACATACACAAATCCCAAGAGACATAATATAAGAGGAGGTTGAAGGAATGTGGTAGCTAAAAGATTAATATGGGTATGGTGAGGAAATATCTTCTAGATATGATATGGCGGTTACAATCATGAATACAGAGCTGCTATAAATGGCTGTACAGGGGAAGTGAGAGACACAGAGACACATATACAAAAGTAGGTACTTGTGGTAAGGGATGGAAGAAAGGGAGAAGAAAAGGGAGAGGAAGATAGAGAATGAAGAATAGAGGACACGAAAGAGGGAGTCAGGAAAGGAAGTAAGAGAGGGACAAAGGATGAGAGGGATATTGGGAAGGAGGGAAGGAGTGGGATGCAAATGAGAGTTTAATTGGGAGAGAGAACATGATCACAGTGTGTTATATATGTATGGTATTGTCAAAAACTTAAAAATAATTTTAACAGTTTTACAAGGTCTGGGATGACAGCACACATCTATAATCCCAGTGTTTGGGAGTGGGGGTATGGTAAAACAGGCAAATCCCAAGACACTCATTGGAAAGCCAATCTATTCAAAACAGACTTCTTCATTTAGTGAAACAACCCACCTCAAACAATAAGATAGAGAAGCAATTCAGGAAATGATCTCAACATCAGGATCCATGTGCCTCCACATAAGTTAGTTTCACCACCCCCACCCCAACACACACACACACACACACACACACACACACACACACACACACGCACACATTATACCATACACAGAAAGAAAAACAGATAGGAATGGCAACATAGTCTTTTTTGTATGCTGATGTTTTAAAATATATAAACAATACAGTACAATGGCACTTTACTTTGAGGAGGTATAAGTGTGTTTATTTGAAGTGATAAAAAGGGGTTATCTGAAGTCAGATGGAAAGTACTCTTGTTAAATGTGAATGGATATGTCTGGTAGATGTTCAGGTGTGCTTTATTTATTATGTGCAGCTCAATAGAGTTGGGTGCAATTTTCTTTATCTCATGTTTCTTGCTGATGGAATCATGCTCAGGCAAACACAAATTCATGTCATGCTCAAGCTGTCCCCCAATCTATCAATTTCAGTGGAACGAATTCATATTTTCAAACTGGATATAATGATACAACTAACTTACAGCTGTTTAGCTAGTAAGAAGGTAGAAGACAGTGGCAGTATAGAGTATTATCAAGTACATTCGGCCTCTAACAAACCCTTGGGCCTCCTCCCTATGCTACCATTAAGGCTTACACCTACAACTAAAGCCATACAGGACAAGAGAGGTTTCAGACAGTTACCTGAAACTGTGAAGCAAATGAAACCAGAGATTCTCCTGCACATTGCTTGTTGACACAGTATCAGAGAGCTTCTTTTTTCCCATTAATTAATTTATGTGTTTATTTTACATCCTGATCAGCATCCATGATCATCCCCACCCTACTCTCAATACCAGAGTGCTCACTTTTAGTGGCTTGCTGGTTTTATTTCTGAGAGAAGAAAACAATGCTCAACTCATTGATGGTTAGTGATACTGCAACTTTTTTATGTTCTTTCTTGCTTTCCCAACTGTTAGTTACTCCTCTGTTCCTAAAATAAAATAAAATATCCTCCATGCCTTTCCCTAGGATTCAGGTTTCATTTCAGTGAAAGGAAATGTCTGGCATATTTTCACTCCAGCTTACCAGTGCTTAATGACTGAGCACACAGAACCCATGTTAGAGCTTTTTCATGTCTGACTCTTTCCACCTATAATGACCTCACTCCATTCCTGTCAGAAGCATCTTAAAAACACAATCACTCTTCCCTATCTACAGATTCCACACTTGCAGAGCCAAACCAGTGGGGACTGAATACATTTGGGAAAAATGTAGAAAGTTCTAAAATTCCAAACTTGAATTTGCTACACAACAAGTACAGAGATTTCAGAGATGGCGCTAAGCATTTCAGAGATGGTGCTGATGCGAGAGCATCCCTGATGTGGCCTGCTGCATTCTACAGACCCTCTCACTCTCTCCAGCACTTACTGGTAAGTGCTGTTCACCTATGTGTCTTCTGTGCACTGTGTAGTCAGCCATAGGTGAATTTCATCTGTACTTTACCAACTTTTCTTCTTATTTTTTATTCTCAAAACAATACAATGTATCACCTATTTACATGGCATTTCGCTGTTTTCAGTGTTATAAGTAATCTGATTTAAAGTACATGGCAACATTGTATTAATTATGTGTAAACCTTGTGCATAAGAGACTTGAAGATCTAAAACTCTAGAAATCCTCATGGCATCCTGAAGCCAGTCCGCCATGAATACGAAGAAATCAATGTGCACCCACGATTTGTCTAATACTCTACTTCAAAAGAATTAAGGTAGAATTAAAGTAATTTTTCCTATGAAATTTCCTCTGTGCTCTTGTTTAGAACCAATGGTGGGGTTCAAGAACAAAAGAAAAGAAAAGAAAAGAAAAGAAAAGAANAGAGCAGCAAATATCAGAAAATGAAATGAGGAAACAGGGGTGGGGAGAGGCTATCCTCTCAGCATCAGGAGTTTCTCTAGTCTGTGATTCAGAATTAGATCAATTCTCTCAGTCTGTCAAGCACTCTGAAGAGCACTACAAGGTTCCAGAACACAGAGATCAGGTCAGGACATGGCAAAAGAAAATTCAATGCTACACAGGACTCCCAGAACATCCTAGATTTTATGGCACTTTTGAATGTTGGTACATCCTCAGTCTGCCACTATTGTCCTTGGTGTTTGATTCATTCAAATGTCATTTTCTAGCCTTATTCAGTGGAGATGAGTGGGCAGGCTGTGTTTTATTCATTTAGTCCATGAGCCCCATGGTAGATACTGGAAAACAATCATCTAATTTTGCTGTTCTTTTTTTCTTCTCAGCGGCTTAATGATAACAGGGGATTTGTGTCCTAGAATAGCTTCTGGCATAATTATTCCAAAATAGACTAAGGCCTTAACTATGAAACTCACTCATTCCTAGGGTCTAAAATTAAGCAAAAAAAAAAAAAATGTTTGTCAGTATGAACATGGGATATAGCCTATACTAATGGCTAAGGGCTCCAATGCCCTCTTCAGTACTGTAAAAATTTACCACAGAGACATTCTGATGGCCTGGCATAGAATTTTAGAAACAATAATAAAGGGACATTAATGCACATGCACACACACACACACACACACACACACACACACACACACACACACTATTCCATCAGTTATATGGTAGGCACAGAGGACAAACAAAAAAAGCCATTGTCCTTGCTTTTAAGCCACTCACAGTTACAATAACTAACAATTTAAAACACTAGCTCATACTGTATAATAGAAAAATGCAAGAGCTGCCGGAAGGGCATATTTAATTGTGCAGACTACTATAGCACTTTAAAGAAGATACAAATCACTGTGACCTAACACTGTCATAACAGAGGATGAGTCAAAACTTATAGTGGATGTGAGAGCATGGAATAGGGTAGAATAAATGTGTGTGTTTCTAGTAAAATGAAGTATTGTTGGCAAAAGTGAAATGACAGAGAATGACATAAATAAGAAATGAGCCTGATGACAGAAACAAATATGTGCTCGGGAGCTGTAGGTGGCCCCTAGTCCTAAACTTGTTGCATTCTGGACAGAGTATCAATCAATACTAGAAGGCCAGGGCTAGGGTGGCACTTTATGTATCCAATATTCTCCAATATCTTAGTACACACCCATACACAAGTGCATGTACACACCTCACTCTTTTTTAAGAGTTAATTATTTATTATATGTAAGTACACTGTAGCTGTCTTCAGACGCTCCAAAAGAAGGTGTCAGATCTCATTACAGATGGTTTCGAGCAACCATGTGGTTGCTGGGAATTGAACTCAGGACCTTCAGAAAAGTAGTTAGTGCTCTTAACCTCTGAGCCATCTCTCTAGCCCCCTCTCACTCTCTTTTTGACCACTCAGAATTCTATTTAGAATTTTGTTCATTAGGACCTTTTTGTGATGTATCAGATAAAAGTATCTGCTGAGGTTGCTAGGACACCACATGGAAAGAGCCTTTTTGCACAGAATAAAGCAAAGAAAGAGCAAATCAGGCCCCCAAATGCAGAAAACCCGAATGAGCTCTCCTAACATCACTTCCCCATTAAGTGATAAACTCTGTAATCTATTTGAATTAAACTCCCTCTTATGTGTCATCAGGAATCTTGGGTAATGTCACTTTCCACATTTTCCTCAAAAAAAAAAAAAAAAAAAAAAAAAAAAAAAAAAAAAAACATGATTAACCATAGGTTTGTATATAGCTCAGTGCTTTCCTAGCATGCACAAGGTCCTGTTTTTAACTGTTACCTAAGCTGTATTAAATAAGGTAAACTGGCTAATCAGGCCAAATATCTTAGAGTCCTTAAATTTGGGGTTCTTGTTTATTCCTCAACAGCTTATTTTTTCATCGCACCCAATATAATCTTGTTCCTTAAACTGAGTCAAAATGTGTGTGCATGTTGCTTTGACTTTAGGGTTCTAATTCTTATTTCTGGGGACAGAAAGGGTAAGGAGAGTCCCTATAGCTCATTTCCATCTCTGAGACTCAAGTTCTTAGCATTCCTCACATGACATGGTTTACATGACTTTGAGTCTCCTTACTATTCTGTACACTGCTATAGTTTTTAGGAGCTCTTATTTATAAAAGGCATTGTTCGAGATTAAAAGAACTATTTGAATGATATCCTGCCCGATATGCATGACAATGGGATCATCAACTCCTCCACACTCCATTGTCACAGGAATTTTCAGTCTTGATCGCCCACTAAGCTCAAGTGAAAAGTCCTAACAATACTGATTCCTAGGCCTTGCCTGCAGAGCATGTACATTTGATTAGGGTTAAATCCTACATTTGAATTAGGGTTGTATAAGCTACTATATTAATTTGTCTTCAAACACATCTTATAGCCTACTTATCTTTAAGTTCATTACACTCTAGTACCACTAAATCATTCTCTCATGAACAGTGAAATAATATATATATTATATACTATATATTATATAATATATACTATATATATATATATATTTATATATATATATATATATATATATAATTTCAACCAAGTCATTAATAAAAAGTTAGCAGTACAAAATGGAGGAAATAATCTGTCAAGATCTGTGTCATGCATTTTATCAGTAAGTTATTTCAAGAAACTCCTGACATGTGAGGCCATAGTTCTTTATACATTCCACAAATATGCTATAAAAATCTTGCTGAATGACAGACAGAGACATCTATATAGTCTAGGTTACTATTCTACTTTGCTTCTTTGTTTTATGAAAAAAACACTGACCAAAACTAACTTAGAAAAGGAGAGGGCTTATTTTAGATTTGTTTTAGAATTTTCGTTACAGTCCATCACTGAAGGAAATTGGGACAGGACTTTAGAGCAGGAACCTGGAGACAGGAAATGAAGCAGAGGCCATGGAAGCATCCTACTGATTTGCTTACTCTTCATAGCTTTCTTGGTTTGCTTTCTTATACAAGTCAGGACTACACGTCCAGGGTGGCACCTCCCATAATGGACTGAGTATTTCTACATCAATCATCAATCATCAATCATCAATCAAAAATATACTCCATAAGAATGATAATGCAGTTCCTCAGCAATTCCTCCCCCTAAGTGTCTCTAGTTTGTATCCAGTTGGCAGACGCTAAGCAGCAGAGCTCTCTGTTCTCCAGAACTATCACAGAATCACTCACGGCAAATGAGCATGTGAAGTTTGTGTTACACAGCTTCTCAGTAAACCTATGCTAACGCCCAAAGTCTCTGTTGACTTTGAGCTATATTTTAATATAAAATCTTCTGTGACTCTGAACCATATTTTAATGAAAACTTCAAGACTCACTATCTAAAATTGACACCCAGCTTGTCAGTATGTGGCTCATAATTAGTATTAGTTCCTTTCTAAAACCTGAAATCTCATGTTGCAATTTCTTGTCTTCATGTTAATGAACAGAACTCTCAGGGATGAATTTCTTTAACTGTCTTAATCCATATAAGATTCCAGAAATTAATGTTTATGATCCTGTCATCTGCTGTGCACCTTTTGTAGCTATGATAGCTCTGGCCTATTGTGAATTTAGATAGCAGAGTAAGTAGCCTCTACTTCCTCCCCAAGGTGCTGCTGCAAAATTGAACACTGCCAACATTAGCAATCATCAAAACACCCCATTAGGGAAAGTAAAGAAAGGTTCCTTTCCCCATCTTGGCTCAAGTCTTTTCTGTCTTTGTTCAATAAATTCACTGTCATTGTGCATCTCTGGCAGTGGTTGCCAAAGTGAGGATGGGCAGGGGGAAATCTGTGTCATCAACTTTTATCTGTAACTATACTGTAACTTTGAGTGTTTTGCTGTTTTCTCATTCTCTTTGAGTTGGGAGCAGAGAGAGCCCACATTATTATTTAGCAGGAACCGCAATTGAAGAATCTGGGCAGCAAGCAGAATGAGAAGCTGAAGAATATTCTTTTGTTCTCACACAGCTGCTTGCGTTTTACCTCTCTACTTTCTATGTTGAGATCTTGCCTGTGAAGGGCTTTCATGTCTCTGTCCCTCCCTCTCTAGTGCTCTCTATTTCCTCTCTCTAGTTTCTGCTTCTCAAACATGTTGCTGTGTTACGATCTCATTGTGGAGCTTGCCTCTCAATATGAGCAGAATTCATTATTTTTTGTCAGTTTCATTCCAATTAGATGGAACTGAGATAACATAAGCTATTCTTCTTGTAAGTGTGGCTGGCCCTAAGAGAACAGAGTGATGAGAAGCCTCCTCAACATCACAGTGCCCCAGCTCCTAGTCTGGGGAATCTGCTTCTTATACAAAACAACATCCTTCCATCCTGAAACCTGATGTTACTCTGTGTAAAGGGCCAGAGCCTGCTCTGATATCTCCTGTATGGACCTTGGGAATGTGTATCTGGTGTAGGAGGATAAATACCAGCCTTGGCCTACTCAGCTTTATCACTGACTGGCAACTTAACTGTGAGTCAGTGCTCAACCATTCAATAGCCCTGACCCTATTATTTTACCTGATAGCTTGAGAATGATAACAAGGAGGAATAGAAGGTATAGGAAGAAGAGCAATATGAGGTGGAGAAAGCTGTTATTCCAGTAACATTTTTATGAAGATTTAAGTTGTGGAGGAATTCTGAAAGTCTTTCATTCATTTACCAAAAGCTATGAAGTTTCAAAGCTCTCATATTTTGAGTCCATATGTATAAAATATTAGCAATAAAAGTAATGTTATCTAAAACATTTTATGTACATCATCCACTACATACAAACATGTACATATACACACATCCACCTATACATCTATATATAAAGACACTGGCAAAGAATCTTAAGACTCATGCTACCCACCCATAACCCACTTAAGCAACTACACTGGAAAGAACATTGAACACAGTGTCAGGAACCCTGGGCTTTAGCCTTCCCTAAGCCATGAACTTACTCTGTAAGTCACCACCTTGTGTAATAAAGTAAGCCATGCCTGAAAACTTTATCTGTCATATGCTAAAATTAATAATACATGGCATTACAACAGGAGGGGTAACATGGAGACATTTCTTATACTAGTGCCTTTCCACACATACTAGTTGAGAAATACTTGCCCCCATATCAATCACCACAGCCAGCCCAATTTTCAAGAGTATGCTGGTTTCTCTACCAACATAGATGTGGGGGATAGAGAGGTATGAAAATGAACACTAGCTATTTTGTCACCTTCAAAGAAATGATAGGAGATGCCCATGGCTTTGATTCCAAGAAAAATCTTCTTACTAGTTCTATTGATACTATTACATTATTCAATCCTGAGGTCCTTAAATATTCCATAGTGAGTCTCACCACACCCTCCAACCTCAGAACTCCAGGACACCAGGTCCCAATGATGTGTTTATAAAAAGATAAAGAAGTGTAAGAATATGTTCTATTGGGGTGTTGTGAGGTATGGGGGAATTGGGTGCCTCTGCAGGTCCATGCCAAGGCATCCCTTGCCCCTGAGGGACCAACCATACAACTGACCATATAGTATAGAGCTTATTCAGGGCATGGGGAGGGGAGTTAAGAGGGTAGTAGAGGCAGAGAAAGGCAGAGAAAGGGAGAGAGTAGAGAAGTAGAAGTTGGCCATGGCCTTGGGAGAGAGAGGAGAAGGGAATGGAGAGACAGGGGGAGCAAGAGAACAAGAGGCAAGAGAGAGGAGAGGACAAGCAGCCCCTTTTATAGTGAGCCAGGCTTACCTGGCTGTTGCCAGGTAACTGTAGGAAGGAGCATACCTGCCTGCTGCCAGGTAACTGTGGAATGGAGTTTAGACAGAATGCTAACACCCAACACTAGGAGCTGATGCAAATTCTACTTCTTCCCTTCTAGTGTCAAAGGCTACCAAATCAAAGACACACCAAGTGATTTGCAAGAAGAAGCACAGTTCTAAGATTTACTTTAGTTTCAATTGTGTATGTATTTCTGTGCCTGTGTATGCAGGTACTTGTAGGTGTCAGAAGGTGTCAGATCTGGCAGAGCTGGGATTACAGAAAGCTAGTATGGGTTCTGGGAACCAAAGCCAGATCTTGCTAGAGAGTAGCACCACATGCCCTTAACCACCAAGCCATTCCTCCAGACCATCATGACTTTTTCTTTGAAGGAACAACAAAGGATAATTATTTTCCAAATGACTACCCAGGTGGTTAGGAAATGCCTCCTTAGATTTTTCTCTCCCATAAGCTTATAATGCCATGAATGAGATATTTCCATATATACTCCTTGGAGGAAAAGCTTCTGTTGATATGCAGATAATATGTGGGAAAGGCAGTACATTAAATCATTAACACTTTCACCTATACTTTACTCCATCAAGTAAATTTGACAGAGAATAGGTCTCAATGGCAATGGAACATAGAAAAGTAACTTTTGACAGTATAGATATAAGAAGAGTGGAGAGATATCTATAGATGGAAGTGATTTCTTTCATTTCAAGATTTTTTGGGAGAAGTATGAGTGGGCAGGCTGTGTGGGAAAGGGGAACATAGTGGAGGAAGCATGTTTTTCCTAATCAAAACCCTTTAAAATCGCATTTTCTCCTTATAAATTCTAGCCACTGTAAATAGAAAGTTAGAGAGCACTGCCAGCTTTCAAATGAATAAAGAAGGCCACTGACTTCAGCTGTACTCTGTCAATGAACCCTAGTTTTACTATATGCCAAAAAAGTTTGGCTTTTAAAAAATCTTTTAAGATGCTATCCTCCAGTTTTAATATCCTATAACTGAGTTTCTAATATCCATTGATGACCTATAAAACTAAAAAGATGATATTTTAGCTCCTATGAATCTTTTACCTTGAAATACATTTAGCCAATGTTTATAGCATGCTTATTATGTGATAGGTACTATATAAACCATTTTTATGAGTAATTTCAGTTAATTCCCCATAGCAGTTCAAATGAAAATGCCCTCCATAAGTGAAGAAGATATGCGAACACTTGGTCCGCAGTTGTTTGCACTGTCTGGGGGAGGTCGTGGAACAATTGGGAGGTGGAGCCTTTCTAGAGGAAGTATGTCACTAGAGGTGGGCTTTGCATGTTTATAGTCTCTCCACATTTCCTGTTTACTCTTTCTGCTTTGTGTTCCTACTGCAGCTGCCATTCCTGCTGCTTTCCACCACACTTCTGGATCATGATGGACTCTTAACCCTCTAGAATCAATAACACAGGATAAACTCATTTGTAGGTTGCCTTGATTGTGGTGTTTTTTCAATACAACAGGAAAAATAATTGATGGATGTAGAGAGCCGCGCCTGAGCTGGTTCTGCTGCCATTCCGAGATGGCGCCAACATCCTGTCACCACCCCCAGCCTGGGACAAGCAAACAAGTTCAGTGCTCATGCGCTTGTGACAAAGCCACGTAAGTCACCGCCCATCCCGGGGCATAACTTGAGGTAATGGGCAGTCAGCCAATCCTGACGACACATGTCACACTGAGGTGTATTTAAGCAGGACCCATCTTGGGCTCACTCTCTTTCTCCGCATGATGTAATAAAGGTATGCTTGCAGAAGGATTCAGGTGTTCACGTCCATTCTTGCTGGCGAGGTGGTAACGTGGCCATTTACAGATGGACTTCCCCCACAATGCTAGATGAGAAACACTATTAATTTCATATAGAAATTGAAATTCAGACAAACTAAGCAAAATTTCTAGAGTCACCCAACTGAGAAATGATAAGGCCATAATTCAAAAATTTTTTTAAAAGCCCAATTCCATATCTCAGTTCTAATTATTGTTTACCAAAATGACTTTGGGATACGCATATAACCATGCTTCTCATATGACAACACTGAAGATATAAATAATGTAATGTCCTAGAAGGCAGAAATTTAGATTCAGCTAGATGCAAATGTAACTCTGATTCTATTTATTAGTAACTCTATGCCTAGGTTTCCAGAAAAGTTTAATGAAAATGAAAGGACTAATTTCAAGACAAATCATAGCATATGATATAAAGGATATAAAGAACCTGACTTGTGATAAATAGCTGATAAGAAAAGACTACTTTTCCACTTTAGACTCCTTTCAGTTGATATAGTGAAATAAAGGGTATATGCAATCATAATTACTCTTTTCTATACTCCACAGATTTTGCAGTTTTAAAAGTATCACTAACAGGGACTGGAGAGATGACTCAGTAATTAACAGTGCTGCTCTTCTTGAAGGTCTGAGTTCTGTTCTAAGCACCTGTGTCAGGAGGCTTATGACATTCCAGCTACAGGGACTAGGGGCTCTGATGCCCTCTTCTGGCCTCCTGCATTCTCATTGTCAAGGTATCAGTGCTCTCTGAGTCCTGGGCATATGGTAAGTGTGGCTATGGTTTACTTTCCAGGTGCTGGATGTATGCAAAGGGAGAGTGAGACTATGGAACTCAGCTGTGGTCAGGAGATAGGGCTGCCTGGGACAGATCTTTAGAAACTCCCTAGAACATCAGAAAACTTGTGATGACTGTTGTTAGCTTGCTAAGTGTACCTAGTATAAAAAGGAAGAACAGTAAGATATCTTTAGCCTACACTCATCTCCAGACACAGCACTGCTATGAGGGAAGCTAGGCAGAGAGTATCACCCCATTTTATAGGTGAGGAGTCTAAAGCTCAGAGACAGTATATATTTTATCTCTGATTCTACAGACATTAAAGGAGAGAAGTAGTACTCAAGCCCTAGTCTGTCTAAATCCTACTCCAAAGTCCACTACACCACCTAGTTAGAACACAAGAGTCATGAGGAGCAGATCAGCACACAACCCTGTGATCTGAGGTTTCCTATAAGCACCAGCTGTGAGACAAGACCTATAGGAATGCTGATGTGGCATTTATAAAAGGAATGGAAAATAATAAATAGAGTGTGTAGAAATAGACACTTTGATGTCTCTCAGGGCAAGCTCCCACCATGTTCCATTGCCCCAAATAGGCCTGGCAGAACTTGAAAAAACAGAGATAGAGTTTTGAAAAAGGACTTTTCCTTGGTAACAGCTATCTTATAAGTGAGAAGAGAATAAACCGTGAAGAAAATAAAGAAGAGAACTGTATCCCTAATCACAGAAATTCAAATAAAATTTCTATGTTGGATTAAATTACATGGAGGAATACAACATATCCCCAATGAAACATTTATAAGGTCACAATTAAGATATTGGTTGCATAAAAAATGCTTTGTTAGCAAATTACCTCTACACTCCAAAGGTCAAAGCAGTTGTGTAAGTTGGAGTTTTATTCCACACGGTGGGAAGAGTCCAGGTTTTTCAACCTTCATCAGGTGGCAGAGCCCATGAAGCACACTCTTCACATGGTGCTGATAGAAGGACATGGTGGCAAGGTTGACTACAAAATCCTACCACAAGGTTATTCTTTGCAGTTTTCCTAATCACATGACAAAGCTTAACATCCATGAAGAAGCACCCTCTACTAGACCAAAACAGCTCACAAGCCAAGCCAAACATAACGTACCAGCTAAGAAAAAAAAAAAAAAAAAAAAAAACACAAATTGGAAGTGTGCATTTTACTTACAGGGACATGTTGTGAAACACTTAAGCCAAGACATTAAGCGTATTTGGCTACACTCCAGCTTTTCCATGTGATATAATAGTTTTATCCACTTAATCACCATCTTTCATGCACCAATCTTGGGAAGAGGGTTGAAGAAATAATTTAAATTCAGTGAAAACCTGAAGCTACTATATTCCAAGGAAAAACATTTGTATGCACTTGAAGAGTTCTAGGTAAGAAAGCATTAACCATATTTTTCATTTTTATTACAGTGAAAATAATTCATCTCTTTGACAAGCCAAGATCACTCGGAAGAGGACTGAGTTCACTGCTAGGTAAATTGGAATGAAAACATGCCAAACATTTCCTCTCACTGAAATGAATCCTGAAACCTAGGGAAATGCATGAAGAACTTTATTTATTTATTTATTTATTTATTTATTTATTTATTTATGGACCAGAAGAGTAAGCAACAGTTGGAATAGCAAGGAAGAACATAAAAATTTGCAGTATCACTAACTATCAGTGAGTTTAGTATTGTGTTTTTTTTTTTTTCTCCCAGAAATCAAGCCAGTCATGATACTAAAAGTGAGCACTCTGGTATGGGGAGAAGTATGATTGGGGTGTAAAATGAATAAATAAATTGACTAATGGTGAAAAAGAAGCTCTCTCCCACTGTGTCAACAGTCAATGCACAGGAGAATCCCTAGTTTCCTTTCCTTCTTGATCATTCCTACTCTGCCACAGCCTCTAGTCAACCCTATGGCTATAGCAATGGTACTGTAATTGTACACTGAGCATTGACAACATAGTAAAAAATCTCTAAAGCTGTCCATTGCTTTAAATTCAGTTAAATAGAAGCTCCAAGTGGGTAAGATTAAAATACATTACTTCTCTCTAAATTCCCTTGCAGCTTGACACTGACAGGAGTAAGATCACTGACATTGGTAGTTTAAGGCCAAAAGACCCAAAGCAAGAGTCTTTAGGCAGTATAGAGTCTCAGAAAAAAATGAAAAACAGCTCAGGAAAGCCAAGACTCTGCCCAAACTGTACATGTGTGAATCTTGTTTGTGTCAGCATGGTAGTGCCACTAAGAACTCAACTGATAAACCACGACTCAGCTTTCATTGGAGCTACTGGGCACCAAGTATCTAGGGCAACTCCAAAATGCATCCCAAATGATGGGAAAAGTAAAGTGTCATGAAAACTTAGGTCATGAAAAACTTGTGATTTTAATTGAACCATATCAATTCCCTGATTTATTTTTAAATACCACCTTGCTTTCCGGAATTGAAGCAAGGCTCAGAGTGTCATAAGATATAAACAAAGCTCAAATATACAAAAGTGTTATCAACACAGTCCAAAATCACTAGACACATATAAAAATTCTCTCCAATCCTGAACCTCCCAGAGAAGAAAATATAGAATGCAATCATTAGATGAAACTTAGTTTGGACTTAGGTGATTGAAACCTTAAACTATCTATTAAAAGAATGTTCACATGAGCAATTCTGACCAGTCTTAGAACAAACAGAAAAATTTATGAGTTATCTGGGAAGGAGAGATCAACCTTTTGAAAATTAAAGACAGAATCCAAATCATGAGATCAACTGGAGAAATGGATATATTACCTGTAGAAAGACAATGTCATGAAGGGATGTAGATTTTTCCATGAGAAACAATGAAGGCCTGAAGGAAGTGATGCATTTCTATGATGCTAAGAGGAAAAAAAAATGATATATCGGATTCTGTATCCCTTGAAACTATCCTTTAAAAGTGCAAACATCTAGATAAAGATTTATATAAATGGACATATGTAATAATTGAGGCAATTCTGGCTGATACTTTTCCAAAATTAATGACAGAGACCAAACAAAGATCCATGAAACAAAGCAAAACAAAAACCCAAACAGGAAAAATGCTATATAACCTGCAACTCAGCACAGTATATTCAAACTGAAGCAGAGCAAAGATCAGAGAAATATCTTTCGGGATAGCATTTGAAATGTAAACAAAGAAAATATCTAATAAATATAAAAAAAAAGAAATCAAGGGTGATCCCTGGTCCCTCTGAGACCAGTGTGCATGCACAGATCAGCTCGCAGACTGCAAAAGGGTGGGTAAGTAGTCTGCAGAAGCAACACAGCTTATGGGACAGGACCTGTTTTGGGCTGCAGACATCTGGGCACCTTCCCCACCAGAGGAGAGGTGGCCTCCTCGGAGGGCTGAGAATCCCAGAGCAGGTGAGGGAGCCATCTTGTCTCCCTAGTCGCTCTGAGACCAGTCTGCACAGATCAGCTCAGAGACTGTGGAGGGTGAGACAGCAGACTGCAGAAGCAGCACAGTTTCTGGGACAGACTGCCATTTCGGGCTCCAGACATCCGAACACCTTCCCCAACAGAGGAGAGGTGGCTGCCCGGGAAGGCTCTGCCCCCCCTCCCAGAGCAGGTGAGAGGGAGCCATCTTGTCTCCCTAGTCCCTCTGAGACCAGTGTGCACAGATCAGCTCCCAGACTGCAGAGGGTAAGCCAGCTGACTGCGGAAGCTACAAAGCTTCTGGTATAGCCATGAGCAACACAGCTTCTGGGACAGACCCCTGTTTCAGGCCATCAGGGCACTTTCCCTGCCAGAGGATAGATGGTCACCCAGGAGGGCTCTGACCCCCCAGAGCAGGTAAGGGAGCCATTTTGTCTCCCTGGTCCCTCCTAGACCACTATGCACAGGAGAGAGTGCAGACTGCAGAAGTGACACAGGTTCTAGAAAAGGCAGAAGCAACACAGCTTCTGGGACAGGACCTGTTTGGGGCTGCAGACATCCTGGCACCTTCCCTACCAGAGAAGAGGTGACCACCTGGGAGGGCTCTGACCTCCAGAGCAGGTAAGGGAACCGTCTTATATCTTGGGTCCCTCTGAGACCAGGCTGTGCAGGTGAGTGTACAAACTGCATAGGCAACACATCTTCTGGGACAGGCCCTGTTTTGGGCCTTCATCTTCAGCCAGGAGGCAGGTCTGAACACCAGACCTCTGTGCACCTTCCCTGGAAGAGGAGAGCTTGCCTGAAGAGAGTACTCTGACCACTGAGACTGAGAAGAGAGCTGGAATCCCAGGACAGCTGACAGAGGCTAACAGAATCACAGGAGGAACAGGCTCCAGCCAGAGACAACTATAACAACTAACACCACAGATTACCAAATGGCAAAAGGCAAACTTAAGAATCTTACCAACAGAAACCAAGACTGCTCACCATCATCAGAACCCAGCACTCCCACCTCAGCCAGTCCTGGTTACTCAAACACTCCCGAAAAGCAAGATTCAGATTCAAAAGCATATCTCATGATGCTGGGAGAGGACTTTAAGAAGGGAATTAATAACTAACTCACTTAAAGAAAAACAGGAGAACACTGCTAAACAGGTAGAAGCCCTTAAAGAAACACAGGAAAACACTGCTAAACAGGTAGAAGTACTTAAAGAGGAAACACAAAAATTCCTTAAAGAATTACAGGAAAACATGACCAAACAGGCAACGGAATAGAACAAAACCATCCAAGACCTAAAAAGGGAAGTAGAAACAATAAAGAAAAACTAAAGGGAGACAACTCTGGAGATAGAAACCCTAGGAAAGAGATCAGGAACCATAGATGTGAGCATCAGCAACAGAATAAAAGAGATGGAAGAGAGAATCTCAGGAACAGAAGATTCCATAGAGAACATGGGCACAACAATTAAAGAAAATACAAAATGCAAAAAGATCATAACTCAAAACATCCAGGAAATCCAGGACACAATGAGAAGAGCAAACCTACAGATAATAGGGGTAGATGAAAATGAAGATTTTCAACTTAAATGGCCAATAAATATCGTCAACAAAATTATAGAAGTAAACTTCCCAAACCTAAAGAAAGACATGCCCATAAACATACAAGAAACCTACAGAACTCCAAATAGACTGGACCAGAAAAGAAATTCCTCCTGACACATAATAATCAGAACAACAAATGCACTAAATAAAGACAGAATATTAAAAGCAGTAAGGGGAAAAGGTCAAGTAACATGTAAAGGCAGGCCTATTAGAATTACACCAGACTTCTTACCAGAGACTATGAAATCCAGAAGATCCTGAACAGATATACAGACCCTAAGAGAACACAAATGTCATCGCAGGGTGCTATACCCAGAAAAACTCAATTACCATAGATGGAGAAACCAAAGTATTCCATGACAAAACCAGATTCACACAATAACTTTCCATGAATCCAGCCCTCCAAAGATAATAACAGGAAAACACAAACAAAAGGATGGAAACTACAACCTAGAAAAAGCAAGAAAGTAATCCTTCAACAAACCTAAAAGAAGACAGCCACAAGAACATAATCCCAACTTTAACAACAAAAATAACAGGAAGCAACTATTACTTTTCTTTAATTGCTCCTAACATCAATGGAATCAACTCACCAAAAAAAGATATAGACTTATAGGTTGGCTACACAAACAGGACCCAACATTTTGCTGCTTACAGGAAACCCACCTCAGGAAAAAGACAGATACTACCTCAGAGTGAAAGGCTGGAAAACAATTTTCCAATCAAATGGTCCAAAGAAACAAGCTGGAGTAGCCATTCTAATATCGAATAAAATTGACTTTCAACTCAAAGTTATCAAAAAAGACAAGGAGGGGCACTTCATACTCATCAAAGGTAAAATCTTCCAAGATGAACTCTCAATTCTGAATATCTATGCTCCAAATGCAAGAACAGCCACATACATTAAAGAAACTTTAGTAAAGCTCAAAGTACACATTGTACCTCACACAATAATAGTAGGAGATTTCAACACCCCACTCTCACCATTGGACAAGGAAACAGAAACGAAACAGAGACACATGGACACTAACAGAAGTTATGAAACAAATGGATTTAATAGATATCTACAGAACATTTTATCCTAAAACAAAAGGATATATCTTCTTGTCAGCACCACATGGTACCTCCTCCAAAACTGACCATATAATCGTTCACAAAATAGGCTTCAAGAGATACAAAAATATTAAAATTATCCCATGAATCCTATCAGATCACCACGGACTAAGGCTGATCCTCAATAACAGCATAAATAATAGAAAGCCAGCATTCACGTGGAAAATGAACAACACTCTACTCAATAATAACTTGGTAAAGAAAGAAATTAAACACATTTTTTTTTAGATTTATTTACTTATTATATCTAAGTACACTGTATTCAGACAACCCAGAAGAGGGCGCCAGGTCTCATTATGAATGGTTATGAGACACCATGTGGTTGCTGGGAATTGAACTCAGGACCTTTGGAAGAACATTCAGTGCTCTTAACCTCTGAGCCATCTCTCCAGCCCCGAAATTAAACACTTTTTAGAGTTTAATGAAAATGAAGCCACAACATACCCAAACTTAAGGTACACAATGAAAGCAATCCTAAGAGGAAAATTTATAGACCTGATTGCTTCCAAAAAGAAACTAGAGAGAGTATACACTAGCAGCCTGACAGCACACCTAGAAGCTCTAGAACTAAAGGAAGCAAATTCACCCACGAGGAGTAGATGGCAGGAAATAAACTCAGGGCTGAAATCAACCACGTAGAAATAAAAAGAACTACCAGAATCAACCAAACCAGGAGCTCGTCTTTGAGAAAATCAACAAGATAGATAAACCCTTAGCCAGACTAACTAGAGGGCACAGGGACAATATTCTAATTAACAAAATCAGAAATGAAAAGGGAGACATAACAACAGAACATGAGGAAATCCAAAACAACATCAGATCCTTCAACAAAAGGCTATACACAACATAACTGGAAATCCTGGATGAAATGGACAACTTCCTAGACAGATACCAGGTACCAAAGTTAAATCAGGATCAGATTAATGATCTAAACAGCCCCATTTCCCCTAAAGAAATAGAAGCAGTCATCAATAGTATCCCAACCAAAAAAAGCCCAGGACCAGATGGGTTTAGTGTAGAGTTCTATCAGACCTTCAAAGAAGACCTAATTCCAACTCTCCTCAAACTATTCCACAAGATAGAAACAGAAGGTACTCTTCCCAATTCATTCTATGAAGGCACAATTACTCTGATACCTAAACCAAACAAAGATCCAACAAAGAAGGATAACTTCAGACCAATTTCTCTTACGAATATCGATGCAAAAATACTCAATAAAATGCTCGCAAACCGAATCCAAGAACACATCAAAACGATCATCCATCATGACCAAGTATGCTTCATCCCAGGCATGCAGGGATGGTTTAATATACAGAAATCCATCACTGTAATTCACTATATAAACAAACTCAAAGACAAAATCACATGATCATCTCATTAGATGCTGAGAAAATATTTGACAAAATCCAACACGCATTCATGATAAAAGTCTTGGAAAGCTGAGGAATTCAAGGCTCATACCTAAACATAAAGAAAGCAATCTACAGCAAATCGGTAGACATATCAAACTAAATGGAGAGAAACTAAAAGCATTCCCACCAAAATCAGGGACAAGACAAAGATGCCCACTTTCTCCCTACATATTAAATATAGTACTTGAAGCCCTAGCCAGAGAAATTCGACAACAAAAGGAGATTAAGGTGATACAAATTGGAAAGGAAGAAGTCAAAATATCAATATTTGCAGATAATATGATAGTATATATAAGGGACCCTAAAAATTCCACCAGAGAACTCCTAAATTTGATAAACAACTTCAGTGCAGTAGCTGAATATAAAATTAAGTCAAACAAATCAGTGGACTTTCTCTACAGAAAGGATAAACAGGATGAGAAAGAAATTAGTGGAACAACACCCGTCACAATAGTCACAAATAATATAAAATACCTTGTTGTGACTCTAACTAAATAAGTGAAAGATCTGTATAATAAGATCTTCAAGTCTCTGAAGAAATAAATTGAAGAGGATCTCAAAAGATTGAAAGATCTCCCATGGTCATGGATTGGCAGGATTAATATAGTCAAAATGGCTATCCTGCCAAAAGCAATCTACAGATTCAAGGCAATCCCCATCAAAATTCCAACTCAATTCTTCACTGAGTTACAAAGGGCAATTTGCAAATTCATCTGGAATAATAAAAAACCTAGGAATATCAAAACCTATTCTCAAAATATAAGAACCTCTGGTGGAATCACCATGCCTGACCTCAAGGTGTACTACAGAGCAATTGTGATAAAAACTGCATGGTACTGATACAGCAACAGACAGGTAGATCGATGGAATAAAATTGAAGGCCCAGAAATGAATTCACACACCTATGGTCACTTGATCTTTGACAAGGGAGCTAAAACCATCCACTGGAAGAAAGGCATCATTTTCAACAAATGGTGCTGGCACAACTGGCAGTTATCATATAGAAGAATGTGAATTGATCCATTCTTATCTCCCTGTACAAAGCTCAATTCTAAGTGGATCAAAGACCTCCTCATAAAAGCAGAGACACTGAAATTTATAGAGCAGAAAGTGGGGAAAAGCCTAGAAGATATGGGCACTGGGCAAAAATTCCTAAACAGAACAGCAATGGCTTGTGCTGTAAGATCAAGAATTGACAAACGGGACCTCATGAAATTGCAAAGCTTCTGTAAGGCAAAAGATACTGTCAATAAGACAAAAAGGCCACCAACCAATTGGGAAAGGATTTTTACCAATCCTAAATCTGATAGGAGACTAATATCTGATATATACAAAGAGCTCAAGAAACTGGACTCCAGAAACTCAAATAATCCCATTAAAAATGGGGTACAGAGCTAAACAAAGAATTCTCAATTGAGGAATACCAAAGGGCTGATAAGCACCTGAAAAAATGTACAAAATCCTTAATCATCAGGGAAATGCAAATCAAAACAACCTTGAGATTCCACCTCACTCCAGTCAGAATGGCTAAGATTAAATATTCAGGTGACAGCAGATGCTGGCGAGGATGTGGAGAAAGAGGAACACTCCTCCATTGTTGGTGTGATTGTAAGCTGTTACAGTCACTCTGGAAATCAATCTGGTGGTTCCTCAGAAAATTGGACATAGTACTACTGGAAGATTCAGCAATACCTTTCCTGGGCATATACCCAGAAGATGTTCCAACTGGTAATAAGGACACATGTTCCACTATGTTCATAGCAGCCTTATTTATAACAGCAGGAAGCTGGAAAGAACCCAGATGTCCCTCAACAGAGGAACGGATACAGAAAATGTGGTACATTACACAATGGAGTACTACTCACCTATTTAAAACAATGAATTTGTGAAATTCTTGGTCAAATGGATGTATCTGGAGGATATCATCCTGAGTGACGTAACCCACTCACAAAAGAAGTCACTTGATATGCACTCACTAATAAGTGGATATTAGCCCAGAAACTTAGAATACCCAAGATACAATTTGCAAAACACAAGAAAAACAAGAAGAATGAAGACCAAAGTATGTATACTTCATTCCTCCTTAGAATAGGGAACAAAATATCCGTGGAAGGAGTTACAGAGACAAAGTTTGGAGCTAAGACAAAAGGATGGACCATCCAGTGACTACCCCACCCAGGGCTCCATCCCATAATCAGCTACCAATCCCAGACCCTATTGCATATGCCAGCAAGATTTTCCCGAAAGGACCCTGATATATCTATCTCGAGTGAGGCTATGTCAGTGCCTGGCAAATGCAGAAGTGGATGCTCACAGGATGGAACACAGGGCCCCCAATGGAGGATCTAGAGAAAGTATCCAAGGAGCTGAAGGGGTGTGCAACCCTATTGATGGAACAACAATATGAACTAACCAGAACCCCCAGAACTCGTGTCTCTAGCTGCAAATGTAGCAGAAGATGGCCTAGCCGGCCATCATTGTGAAGAGAGTCCCCTTGGTATTGCAAACTTTATATGCCCCAGTACAGGGGAAAGCTAGGGCCAAGAAGTAGGACTGGGTGTGTAGGGGAGTAGGGTGGGGGGAGGGTATAGGGTACTTTCGGGATAGCATTTGAAATGTAAATAAGGGAAATATCTAATAAAAAGAAATAGCAAAAAAATAAAGAAAAGAAAAAAAAGAACTCAAGGGTGAAACTTCACCTTAGTTCTAGAAGATCATGGGCAGGAATTTCACTGTATCATACAAAAATAACCTTCACATCATAAGTAGAAACCATGTAAGCAAGAGGAAAATGGAGGAAAATATTGAAGTCTTTTAAAGAAAAACACACTGTCCAGAATTCAGTATTTGATTACATTATTCTTTCAAACACACACAAGCACCTCACCCTAATTACTTTGACTGGGAAGTGTTTGTGCTTTGGAGGTAGGAGTAAAAGCCCAAGTGCTGATAAAACTTTGTAATAGCTCAAAAACTAAATGCCTGCAGTAGGTTCTCTGATGGTATGGAATGCAAGTCAAAGAACGTACTTTTGTAATGTTGCCAGACTTATAAGGTCTCATTTTCCAAGAGAACTAAAGGAATCCATAGGAAGGACAGTGAGCAGGACGGGGTCCACAGCAATCTAGCAAGGCACAGAAGCAGCAGTAGTGGTGGTGGTCCAACTAATTCAGAGCTCATATAAATTGACCCCTGGGGACTTCCATAAATACTCTGGCAGGGTCTTTTTTTCGAAAGATGTGCTTAAAATTACTATGTGAGCCGAGACAGGCCAAAGCCAGGGTCACTTGGTTCCAGACATAAATCAGATAGGCTAGCACAATGAAACCTGATACAAAAATAACCTTCACAGTAGAGTGACTATACTATCATTATTTAATCTATGACAACAGCAGTTGTTTTCTTTGTTGCCATTACCTGACTCGATAGTATTAAGAACCTCTAATAATTAAAGTGACAAACTCACATAGATGAGCTGATTAAAATATTCTTTGGTTAGTCAGGTTTCCTTCTCTGTGCATATTACTGCACTTCTAGAAAACATGTTTCAACTTGAGTCTATTTAGTGAACATATTTATTATAAATTCTGATACAGAACTGATGTATCACAATCAGGATGTTCAAGCATACAAATTGAGGGAAAGGACTATCAAAATACTATAAATAGGGCCAGTGAGATGCTTAGTGAAGAAAGATGCTCTGAAGCAAGCCTGATGACCTGAATTTGCTCCCCAGAACTCACATGGTATAAGGAGAAAACTGACTCCCACAAGTTTTCCCCTGAACTTCACATGCATTTCATGGCATAAACACACACACACACACACACACAAACACACACACACACAATATTCATGCACAAATATGCACACACAAACAAGTTTAAAATAAAGTAAATATATAGAAGCCGTATGGATAACACAATCACATTATTGGCTAGATTTTTCAAAATAGGTAGATACTTTCCTAGAAAATATTTTGATGGAAATTGTCTTACTATGCAGCCCAAGATAACCTGACATTCAAGATGCTAGCCTGAAACTCAGGATCCTTTTCCTCCAGAATGCTGGGAAACTAGCATTTGATAAAATCAGATCAATGCTTCTTTTTAAAGAACCATGGATTCCAATTTGGGCAAGCACTTTAGCTGATAATAATAATGGCCAACACTAATCTCTATTGAGGGGTTACTATGAGACACATACCACACAAAATATTTATAGACAATGACACCCAACCCTCTAGATATTTCAGTCAAGAAAGTACTTGTCTCTATTTTGAAAGGGAGCAAACTAAGTTTTAAAATTCATACATAATTAGAACTGGTATTCCAAGCCAGGATATCTTGTGTCAGAGATGAAGCTCTTAACTTTGATTCCCTTCTATGCATGTTTAACACTGGTAACCCACTCTTGGTTTAATCAGAATTGTTCATGGTACATAGATCACCAATGCCTACCCTTTCAAGGAATTCCCATGGAACACTCAGAAAGAGGCAAGCTCAAATAACTATTCACAAACATATCTTGCTATCCTATTCTCTCAATTTGCAAATAAGTAGGGTGCTTAACCAGAAGTCCTACTCTTTCATCCTAAGCATATGGGCAAGCAGCATAATGCAATAGCACAATGTGCCATATCTTGACATGCTTTTCTACCCTGATAATAGGGTATGTATTTGAAGTTGGTTCTCCAGCAGCATAGACATATAGTCCTTGCCAAGTCATCTACATTTTCCATTCTGGTCTAAGGATTCATCTTCAGGAAATATTCCCAAAAGGCTAAATAAACCTTAAAAATAAACTTTAATTGATTCCTAAATAGTTTCCTCCATTTCTCACACTAGATGTCATTTTATATTGCACTCCTGAGAACCTAATCATTTTTCATATTCTGTTTTTGCACAGAAGGACCAAATTCAGACTTTTAGTTTTTCCATTTCCTAGCTTTATGCATGACCTTGGGTGAGTTATATAACCTTCCTGTGACTTGCTCTTCTTTGCTCTAACTATACAAGTGTCTCTCCACAAGGAATTTAGGGAGAAAACAGTTACACATGTGGAAACATTCCGAAAAAAAAAAAAGGACACAAAATCACATTTTTTGTTTCAAGTTGTAGAAATTATCAGAAGGATGAATAGTTGAAATAAAAATGACAATAAAATACTCTTATAAATCCAAGGAGACAGGATTTTTGATGGATTGCACCTTCCATTTGTCTTTCTGTGACCCTCTACTGCTCAGTTATTAATGATCTATATAGGCTGTCATTTTCTTGGCATTCATAAAAAGACCTGAGCTCAACCAACCTGCAAGTACATTTTCTGATAACTACACAAGCAATTTCAGTCTGTGTTAAGTCCACTTCCTGGACCACTACTTTAACCAATGCCTAGACTAAACACTGAGGCTTAAAATCAGTATCTAAAGCTATGTTATTGACCTACATTCCCCAATAGTTGCAAATTCCAATTAAAACAAACTATAGGAGATCATTAGTGGCCAGTTTATCTCCTCTCAAATGCCTTCAAACATGTGATTCTTGTTTCTATCACCCTAGGACATTCAGATGTAGTGAGTTCAGAGTGGCACACAGATGCCTGCTTCCAAAAAAGGAAAATTCAAAATGAGAAATTACAGGAGGAAATTGAATCCACCAGACAAATTCTCAGCAATAAATTAACATATGCTGCATTTGCAGAAAGAATAAAACAACCCACTCCCTCAAATATCCATATTTTAAATTAAGTCTTTATTAAATATTGAGATCAGTTGAGTTTCCATCAATATTACACATGTCCTGAAATATTGTAATCATACATATTTCATTAACTACATATTCATAGCTTTCTAATAACATTTCCACTTGGACTTCCTGTCATCGGGGCTTACATTAGCATATAGGCATTTGGATTCCATGAGGAAGGGAAGCAAAACATAATAACCAAAATATGCTTTCATTCTCCTTGTCAGCAGGAACATTCACATGAGCCATGTAATTGAAAAGCAATGCCTGCCTGAAATACTGCATTATACAAGTCAGCAGCAGATTCAGAACAAAGAAGAGAAAGCATACCATATTGTTTATCATAGGTAATTACAGGTTCGCTTTTTTTTTTTCATCCATTAGTTATCATTTCACCAAATTCCTTCCTCGGTCTGTATAGAAGAAAGAGTTCTGACTTTTCCTTCTGGAAGATACTCATTATCCAGCAGAATGTTGAAAGCTGAAGCACAGGCACAGGAAGAGGCAGAGACAGGCAGCCGTCAAGTTACACAGCAGTGCTTCACGATGTTCTGTGATTTACTTGCCTAATTTCTTATACTTGCCTCTCGAGGCATCTCTTCAATCTGCACGGGTGCTGCATGTATTTAACCTTGACCTTTATTTATTTCCTTCCCAACCATTTCTCAGGTCAAGCTTGTCTTCACTTGACCAAGTAGGGCAGGGCAGAAGTCCCCATAAAATGTCAGTGCTAAACTAGATTCTCAAAAGCAAAACCAGAGATAGGATAGGATTTGTTTGCTTAGAGAACATGGCCAGGCTGCCACAGTCTGGCCTTTGAGCTAAAGAGAATTGGGGGCAGAGCTAGGATGAAATGTAGGACCGTCTCCAGACTGGGATGACAGATCCACATGAATGAATGCATGAGTCTATGGCCAAACCTTAGGCCAAAGCTGTAAACAGCCAGACAAACAGAATAGAAATGGGCAAATCCTTATCTGCAGTATCGTCTTGTTATCCAGCACTTTTAAAGGCACAGGACCGCAATCCCTCAGAATACTCCTATCAGCACTCAAAGCACAAAACTCTATGAGCCAAATTCTTTCTATAATGCCTAGCATACAATGCATGTTTAGGAAATTGTCTAGATGATAGTTAAAATGGAAGTCCACAAACATTTATATTCAATTACAGGTACACAGGGCTCTGTAATGTAAAGATTTTTAGAAGTTATTAGGTATCAAAATATGACATGAACAGTTGTGGCATTTATAGCACTTGTTTATCTTGCATAGGTTAAATATTTATACAGTTTGCTGCTGAAAACTATGTGTGATTACAAAGCATTGCCTTGCATTTCTTTAAGGATATTATAAAAACATACATTGGATTACCTTACAAAAACCTAAACATTCTGAATTCTAACATACAGTTGACTATATAATACCTCTCAAATAGCCTAGAAATATTCAGACAGACATGATGAGGAATGTGAGGAGGATAAAATGTCAGTGGTTTAAGTCTTTGAATGTCTGTCCCTGAAACTAAATCAAGCCTTAGAGATTAGAATCCTAGAATAAAATGTTTGACTGCACAGATTAACTTGAATCCATACTCAAGACAGCAAAAAAACAGGGAAAAAAACTGAAAGTAATCAGTCTCCATGCAAAAATATAAGTTAAAACTAGAACTATTTCTTCTTTTCATTGTCGCCAGATCTTGAAATGGAGTGAGATTATAAAGCACTATATATGTATGTGTGGAAATGGCATAGTTAAGTCTATTAGTATGTATAATTAATATGAATTAGTAATTATAATTTAGAGAAGAATAGAGAAAACCCTAGTGCTAAAAATAAATTTAAACTGAACAGCAAAGCAATGAAAAGGAAAGAAAGGAAAGGAAAAGAAAGGGAAGGAAAATGGAGTGGGAGAAATTAACTCTTTGCTTATAAAGCTCCATTTTGCCAATCTAAAAGTGCATTTAAGGAGAAGCTACTTAAGGGGAAAAGATGGGTTTCTCCTTTCCATTCTTACACAACAGTAGAGGCGATACCCTGTTGCCCATAAAGCTTAGCTTGATCTTTTAACTGAAATTTAACTACAAACCAAAACCACGGATAATGTTCTTGGCAATTTAATTTTTCTACTTGGGGATGCTGGTGTTTGTTTGTTTGTTTGTTTGCCTAGGATAAAGCTTGCAAATAGACAAAGTGATCTCCCTAGACATGCCTGCTCATTTATTTATCTGGTCATTGATATTTATTTATTTATTTATCTGGCTATTGATAGCCTTCTATCATTCAAGCCTGGGAGCTAAGTCTAATAACAAATGTACATAGAAAAAGTCCACGTGCTATGATTTGGTCTCAAAATCCAATAGGAAAGGACTAAAGTATCCCATCTTGCCCCTACTCCCAACTATCCCTAGCCAACAAGATGTCTGAATGTCCCATAGCAGTATTTCATCTCATTAGCTGAAGGACAAGACCATGAGGCAATGGATCCTCCAGTGGTTTCCCTATCATATTGCAGTACTTTCACATCTTCTCCTAGAGCCTATCTGACAAAATGTCATGGAAGGGATCTTGGAACCAGCCAGTAAGTACAAGAGAGTAGCAAAGGAAAGAAGGGCTGACCCACCAAAGGAAAAAAGGAGAACAGAGGTGAGTGAGGATGAACAATGCTCAAACTGAACCATTAGCTTTAACAATTATGTTAAACATTAACTTGTCAGTATAACCCAGTGCCAGGAAGTAGGTTGAGGTGGGTGGTACCTGACAAGGGGTTCCTACAGGAGAGAAGAGAGAGTGAAGTACATTCACTCAAAATTTACTCTGTCATGTCAGTTTTCTTCATAATAACCAGTGATGCTTTGAGCATGAGTAAGGTTCTCATGTGTTCCTCTGTTAAGGACTTTGTCTCCAGGGTGGCTCTTTTGGGAATGGGTGATCCTTTGGGCAGACAGGTATAGGGAGAGGGCCGAAAGTAACTAAGACTTGGCCCCAAGAAGATTATAGAGTCCTGATTTCTCAGGCTTCTCAGAATTTTTCTCTGCCCCCTGGATCATAATGTGTTTTGTTCCATTACATGTAAACGTGCATGCACAAGTGTAAATGAGCACAGAAACACACACACACACACACACACACACACACACACTAAAGGCCCCCAAAAATGTAACTACAGAAGCAAGAATAGAATATAAACCTTATCTCTTCATATAGTAAATTGCCTCAAGTATTACATTGAAGTAATGTGAAGTTAACACATAACTATAATTCAAATGACAAAGAAAATGCCTTTACTAAGATCTCTTAGCCGACTCTGAATATCACTAAGGATTACAATGATAAAAACAAGTTCTTGTCAGTTAAAGAAATCAAGGCCACAAATAAAGAGAATTTTTTGTAGAATTAGGGAAAAGACATAAATTACTACTCATGGACATGTATTTGTACATCAAAGATTAATCTACATTTAAAACTTTATATTGTACTCTCTCTCTCTTTCTCCTTATACATTCTCTACTGTCATATTCATAGAATATACCTTAAAAATACCAGCATGTACCTACTTAAATTGTATCTTTGAGATTTATGTATCCAGAAACATTCACTGTCCTTTGACAAAAAAACTAATAAATATTTTCACCAAGGACAGGATCGATATCTTAGTCCATTTTACACTGCTAGATCAAAACACTTGAGGTTATGTAATTTACAAAGGAAATGGACTTATCTGGCTATTTAATTTACAAGTCTAGTGTCTGGAAAGTTCAAAGGACATGACACCTGAATAGAGTCCCTTTAGTTAAATTATAGCAAAGTGGGAAGAAAACATAAAGACTGTGCAGAAGAATCCAAGCATAACAGGTACCCTCATATTGTAAAAGCCCACTCTCATAAGCAGTAATGGGATTCTAGAACTACAGTGATTCATCCCAAAAGACTTCATCCCCTGACTAGTACCTACCACTTTGTAGTAGGGACAAAGCTTCAACCACATGGACCTCCAGAGAACTACATAGCTGTGGGGCCGTGGGTGTGTGGGAAAGAGGGGAGTGGGAGAGTGTGTCCTTGTCCTGCCAGAGTTCCTGTGCTCTGGGAGGGGGGACACGGGAGGACTGCCTGATGTTTCCATGCAGCCCCAGGGGGTGGGGCAGCCCCAGTACCAGGTTTTCAGTCTCTGGCACCCCACACTGGATACAGCAGAAGATCTGAGAACAGAAGAGGGCCCCACCTCCCAGGTAGCACTTGGCCCTGGAGATATGGGAAGAGAGGGCAGGAGGGGAGGGTGGTGCTGGGTGGTTCCCACGCGGGCAAGAGTCCTTAGTCTGGGCCTTGATGAACAGAGAGAGTCTATGGTTTTAGAGCTTTATTGTAGAAAGGCAGGGGAGAATGTAGAAAGAGAGAGAGAGAGAGTCCAGCCATGGCCACGTAGAGAGAGGAGGGAAGGGAAAGAGAGAAAAGAAGCAAGAGAGTAAGAAAAGTGAAGGCTTAGAGAGAGAGGTAAAATCTTAGAGAGTAAGAGAGCAAGGATGGGGCCAAACAGCCCCTCTTATAGTGGGATTGTTATCTTGCTGTTGCTAGGTAAATGTGGGGAGGAGTCTAGCCAGAAGGCCAGAAGCTTGGGACATTGTCTATGTGACTGCTAGCCACATGTCTCTCTTGTGGGGGCTATGGGGACAGTAACTTCGACAGGAGCCAGGGAACTTCCAGGTCCCATGTAGGTGGAAATTATCACCCATCGGGTCCTACCAGGGTTTAAGACCTCAGCTTGGAGACAAGGTTGTCTGTGCATAGGCCATTGGCACACACATAGCAATCAGTTATTTTAATATAGAAAAAATTTGTATCTTAACCCTGGGCACCATCTCTGAATCTAATTTTAATTAATCATTTCAAAAGTGTATAATAAAATTTTTAAGGGGATATCACTATGAAAGTGTGGGAGACAGAAGGAAAAAAAATACAATTTCAATGACAGGAATCCTCAGAAAGCTCTCTTTGTTCCCAGAAAACCATCTTCGCATTACTGAGAACAGTGTCACCTGCTTTTCTCAGTGAGAAAACACTTGACAAGCCAGGTTTAGAGCACACTACTAGCTTGAATGAGGGCCTCCCTCCCCAAAGGCTCCCATCACCTCATTTCCTCTACTCCTAAGCCACAGCCAAAGCACTTACAGCAAACTTCAGCTTCCCAACAGCAGAAGGAAGCATCCATATAGGTTGGTCTTCATGAAATAGCACCTTTAGAATATGCTATGGTTACGGCTTTTGTAAAATCAAGATCCCTCAGCTTGCATCTGATCTGCTTGCTGCAATATAACACATGCACAAAACAGCACAACTGTGTTTGTTTTAATAAGGCCATTCTGAGCAGCTGTTTAATGATCCATGGTGTTAAATGAAAACTACAGGTGTTCCAAATGCAAACCTTATGGCCCAGGGCCCCCCTTATTACCACTCTACAATTAGCAGCCAACTGCTCTTAGGCTGTGCAAAGAATTGCCACCATCATCATTACATTATTTCTTAATTTTATTCTCTGCCTAAGTGTCTTCCCCCAAAGGAAAAACATGCTTGGCATAATAGTGACAAAAGTAGAAGGAAAGGAGAACACAAGCCACTCCATGTCCCACCATAAGCCAGCTTCCATTAAGGTGAAAAGAGGCAACCAAAAGACCTGAGCCCCTGAGGAACGGTCCACAGTGGTCCGCTGACTGACTGAAACTATTGGTGGTCCCAACAGTTTCATTAAATCTTCTTCATGATTCTGTAAGCTTAATGCTGCACTGAATCAAATTGCCCAAAAGCTACAGAACTGGACCCTGTCACTCTGTCTTGTAGAGAGATGATTTTTATATGACTATAATTTTTCATCACAACAGCTTTCAATTGGGGTGCATATAATAAGCAGCAAAGTGGGAAGGTTTCTATATCTCCTGTGAAATTGCTGAATATAGCAATACCCATGACACAGCTCAGTGCCCCTTTCATAAAATTGCTGGGGACAAATTTAATTAGAGCTCAAGAACAAATTTATCTTTCCGTGTCAATGGGTATAGTTTCTTCTACAAAACTAGCAGTTCTCAATCTTGGCACCACATCAAAATCATCTCACAGTAAACATATTTGTGTGCCAATTCCTTCCCAGAACAGCTGAATTTGAATTTCTAGGAATGGGAACTGGACAGGGCTGCTGAGCTGGAGCTCCAGGGGTCACCATTCACAATGTGCTTAGCTAATCCCCAGGATTATACTCTGCAGCACAGAATGAGAGCCACTGCCCCAGAAAATGAGACTTTTATAAGTCATTGCCTTTCGTTCTTCATTTTGGTTGCTAAGAAGCTCAAAACTAATTGTACTGGATTGGAATAGTTTTTCTCTGCCAGAATTTCTCAACATAATTTCCCTTCCGAATCCCTTTGTATTAACCATTTTACCAGAAATTTAACTGTAAGTCGACAAACATTTTTCCTGCAGATATAATTTCAAAACAAACTAATAGAAATAAGAATTTATTGGGAGACATAGTAGATCAATATATGAACAATCACCTCAGACTTATGTTTTGAGAAAATGAGTATCCATGTCCTCCTATAGCTGCTTTCCCAAAACCTTCTTAGCAATAAGGTAACTTTACCCAGTTGCTCAAAAGTCATCTATGTCTCTTCTCCATCTCTTTCATCCCACATGATATAAACATGATACAAAATAGCAAGTGTTATTATTCTCTCTTTAAATTATATATATATATATATATATATATATATATATATATATATATATATATGTATATATATATATATATATATATATATAATTCATGTATGTATGTATGAATGAATGATATATTGCTTCTCATACTACTTCACTCTTAACAGTAGCTGTTGTGTTTTGTTGAGGTTAGTATTTGCTTGAAAAACAATCAAATAACCCTGTGGACCTTCCATGAATAAATATTTATCAGTTTCTTGAGTCATGGAAGGGCGGCAACTCATCAAGACCCTGCTAAGCTTTGCTAGGACACATTCAGCTCCACGTGTCTTCTAAGCACCCAGCCTGAAGGAAGGGTTAGTCTCATAGTGGAGAAGAAAGGATCAGAGTACTACACCTGGCTCAGGGCAGAGGATTCTTATGAAAATTTATAAATTATCATATAATTGCTTTTGTTTAAAACATCCTAATGGCTTCCAATAACATGTAGCCAAATAGAAGATTTTGTTTGTTTTCAATCTCTCTCATGCTCTGGCCCAGCCTCCCGCTAAGATGCCCTCTCATCTCTAGCTCCTCTCAGAAGAGGTTTCATTCCTCCTCCAACACACCTTGTTCATCAGGACATCTTCACTGGATATCTCCTCTGCCTGCAGACTGCTTCCTCTTGGGCTTTGCTATCTGGCTCCTCTTTACTTGTCCTTCAGAACTAAATCCATGCCACTTCCTCAGAGAAACCCTCTTCTGGTCATCTAATCTAAGTTTTTTGTTTTTTTTTGTTTTTTGTTTTTTTTTGTGGCAAAATCACTCTTTAGTACATACTTCTATTTGAAATCCCTACAGACAATATGTCACTAACAGAAGTGAGCTGCATTATTCTGTTCACCTGCATGTCTCATCCTACTCAAATTTCCTCAAAGTTCTTTGAGGGCAAAGGTCATCTGTGTTCTGTTCACTGTGGCATTTACAACATCCATAACAGCATCTGAACAACAATGGCACCAAGTGACTATTTGATGAATGATGCATTCAGTCTCTCCCCAATTAATACTTCCTTCTTGTTGTAAACCTTCAATATACAAAATAATAATTGTACATTCTTCAACCACAGGCCAAGCAATTGGACTGGATGACCTTTAATGTCTCATCAAATATTAAGATTCTGTGTTTGTCACAAGAAAATCAAGAAGAAGGAAGACCAGCGTGTGGATACTTCATTCCACCTTAGAATAGGGAACAAAACACCCATGAAAGGAGTTACAGAGACAAAGTTTGGAGCTAAGACAAAAGGATGGACTATCCAGAGACTACCCCACCTGGGGATCCATCCCATAATCAGTCACCAAACCCAGACACTATTGCATAGGATAGCAAGAGTTTGCTGAAGGGACTCTGATATAACTGTCTCATATGAGGCTATGCCAATGCCTGGCAAATACAGAAGTGGATGCTCACAGTCATCTATAGGATGGAACACAAGAAGCTAGAGAAAGTACCCCAGGAGCTGAAGGGGTCTGCAGCGCTATAAGAGGAACAACAATATGAATTAACCAGAACCCCCATAGCTCGTGTCTCTACTTGCATATGTAGCAGTAAATGGCCTAGTTGGCCGTCATTGGGAAGAGAGGCCCCTTGGTATTGCAAACTTTATATGCCCCAATACAGGAGAACACCATGGCCAAGAAGTGGGAGTGGGTGGGTAGGGGAGCAGGGTGGGGGGGTGTAGAGGGAACTTTTGGGATACCATTTGAAATGTAAATTAAGAAAATATCTAATAAAAAAAACATTCTGTGTTTGTCTAGCCAAGTCCCTGCATTTGTACAACACTTTTCTATTTATAAAGTTTTTCACAATCATCACTTTGAGTCACTTAAGAACTTTGTAGAGTTCCCAGGGCAAAGTATAAATATAGATTCAGGACTGTTTTATACTTTTGGTCAACATGGGTGGTGGCAAGCAAAAACTGAAAAACATCTTTGCTACATGCTAAGTTAGTAGCCAACCTGAACTACATAGTGAGATCCTGGTAGAAAAAAATTAAAGGCTGGTAAGATGGCTCAGGTGATAAAGACCTTTTCCACTTAGCCTGACAACCCAAACTTAATCCCTGGGACCCAAATGGAAGAGAGAATCAACTCCCACAAGCTGCCTGCTAACCTCCATATGAACAACAGAGAGAGAGAGAGAGAGAGAGAGAGAGAGAGAGAAGCAGTGTGAGCTAAACTCAGGCTCCATATATCCCTGTCTACTCTCTAAGGTACTTGATAACTTATATGATTTTAACTCTCAATAACTTATATGATTTTGTGTGCGTGCCCCATCCTGGTCCTATGCTTGAGCCATAATTTCCTTGTAATTCACATTTCCTGCCCATACCTTTCTTGAAGTCAGGTAGGTGTGGTGAGAGAAATCTAAATAGTCTGTTCCCTCTGTTAAAGGGAACAACTTCAGAAATAAGAGTCTCCAGCTGGCTGAATGCATTAGAAAAAGCCTGAAGCACAAAGCAAGGGGTGTGTCTGAGCATTTGTGCGGCTACAGGTAAATAGGGAGAAAAACAGATGCACCAATTTTGCCATCTTATGAAGCAAAACAACAGTGTTTTCAATATGTTCTCCAGTACGGAATTCTGTTTAGGGGCTAAACAGCCAAAGAAATCATTTCAGAAAGACAACAATAAACTCATTTATGGGCAAGCAGCATGCCTTTTGATTGATCGTATTCATTACATTGTGGACCAACAAATGAGCTAGACTTCTGAAGTAACTGTCCTTGGAACAAGCTTGAGGCAGAAATTGAGCTGCTGAAGCATGCCCAGATCCTCCTGCTCAGGACTTGACAGTGCTTAGGACACTTCCCAGAGGGCTTGGCCTCCCATGTTCTGCTAATTGAGTTGGTACTTGCCTCTGACCTCTGTACAATCCTGCCTCAGTTTATGGAAGAACATCTTCCCTGGCCTTATCTGGCTCATGAAAAAGGAGGTTAAAGTTAGAGCAGACTTAAAGTACCCTGCTCAATGAGCTAGCAAGACACCAATGGGCTTCTGAAAATACTTGGAGCCTTTAAGATTGGAGTATTTTTACATATTAAAAGGTAAAGGAAAATGAAGAAAATCACTATATCTAATTATTTAGAAAAATAGGAAATGGACAATGATGGGTAAGTTTAACACTGCATAATTTAACTCCTAAAGTATTCCCCTTCGCCCCCCATGCCATTTAGGCAGATCAACGTTGACCTGTAATTTGAAATGAGAATTCTCATTTAAAGTTACTTCAGCAAGCATAATCTCTTGGGGGTATGGCTATAACTAGAACACACAAGTGAGCAGAGCACAGGAGAGTCAAGGTAAGATGTCGCATAGAACACTAAGGAGATTGGACATTCATTGAAGAATAATTCTCCAGTTGCCCAAAGAAAGTAAATAAAGCAAGAGAACTGTGATAAAGAAGGAGCATTGTGTATACCTAGCTCTGCCACTACCCATACATCGAATGAGCTGTTTAGTTATAGGAATCCAAACTGCGCCAGCAACTCCCCAGGACTTGAGGATTTCCTGTCACTGACCTACTGATTCAACCACTACCGCGCCCTTAAATCTCAATATTAACAAAATAATATTAGCCATTTGCCTTTACTGAGTGCTTTTTATATTTTAGTATCTATTCTAAGCAGAACATAGAGGTTATTATCCCTTTAGTTTAAGATACCATATGTCCCTGAGGGTAATTAAGACATTATAAATTAACTAAGGGTAATATATCCATCCACTACTAACTGTGAATAGCTAGGTAGCCATTAGATCCTATTAACACTATTAAAAAATCCTCTAGATGACTCTTTTGACAGTTATGTAGACGATCAGTTAGAACCAGTAAAAAGCCAGAGCCTTACACATCATTTAGGGAGGCATAGTATAAGAAACTCTCCATTGCCAAATTGTTTAAAGGAATTAAAATCAACATGTGAGTTTTATAAACTTTGAGACACTGTGTGTGTGTGTGTGTGTGTGTGTGTGTGTTTGCTATAAAAAAAAAAATCTAACCAGAAGGGCACTGCTAGGCAGTTACACACCTGTGGCTATTCAAGGGGTAGCCATTAGATCCTATTTACACTATTAAAAAATCCTCTAGATGACAGTTTAGTTATAGGGATCCAAACTGAACCAGCAACTCCCCAGGACTTGAGGATTTCCCTGTCACTGACCGACTGATTCAACCACTACTGCGCCCTAAAGCCTAAATTTGGGAGTTGGAATAAAACAGAGCAGAGCTGTTCTGCATGGGAGTATTTGTAATGTGTTTATATTCCACCAGAGACAAATGGTACAAAAAGTAAAGAATCACAAAGAAAGAACCCCAGGGGTGGGGTGAGGGACCGGAGAGCAATGTTGTAAAAGAGCTCGGTGTACAGAAAAGGGAGCCTAGCATAGCACTTGAACTTGTTTATGCGCCTGTGGCAAAGAAAGAAAGAAACAAAGAAAACCCGTGGATCTGCAAGCTTCAGTAAAATCCACTGTTTGTTTGAGTCAACATGGCATAGGACAGAAACAGCACGCACAGCGCAGTGAGAAGATCTTGAAATAAAACAGACTCCCCAATGGTAAGCGCTCAGAGCTACAGGTGTCTCCAGTAGCGTTAGCATCCTAGAAGCTCACAGCTTCAGGACCTCTGGGAGAGAGGCTCTGGCCAATCTTATCAAGGTTTTAAGGATGATAAATCTGCCACAAGCCCTTGATTACCTATGTATAGGGTTTTCTTAAAGGGAAATGTAAAAGCCATAGGAACCAGAAAGTTTTCCAGTGTAATTCAGTTACTCTTGGCCTCTGAGTTATTGTTTTTTCTTTACTTTCTTTTCTAATTTTTTTCACGATTTTTTACTGTTTTGCAAAGCAGGAAATGGTAAATTAAAAAAAAAACTGTAATACAAACCCCAGCTAGATTGCTTCTGAAATCTTCAATCTTTAAGTGAGCTTTATAAACAAAGAAAACTGATCAAGGTAAAATAACATTGCAAGCCATATGCCAGTATCAAGCCGACAAGCTGCAGCTGTGCTATCAATTAGAACATTCTAATACCCTGTTATGAAGACTGACACTTTGGAAGTAATTAAGTACTAGATATTTTTAGGTAATTGCTGTTGCAGGAACACGCAACCTGTGCTGTTGGGAGATCGAAGGCTTGATAGTGGCTTCTTCCTTAGAGAGAACACTGTCTTAATTGACCCTAATCATTTCCACACCTATGGTGTTTTGTGATTGCCTCAAGCACTGCAATTGGTCAGCTGTGAACCAAGGGGGAACCACTGTCTCTCTTTTCACCCCTAAGTATCATGAAAAGCAGCAGGGGCATATTGGAATATCAGCCTAAACCACAATGACAGAAACAGCTCATTGACATGCCAGATTCCCATTAAGCACATACATTACAGCAGCTAATTTCCTATGGCTAGTAGGGGATACAAGGAGCAATAATCATTTGGTGAAGATGCTGAGATTATCAAAGAGGTCTCTTTTCATTGAGGTGGGGAAAATCTTAGCTGTTCTTCATTAAGGCTAACATATCAAATTTTATTTCCCTACCATGTCATCAAGTCCTGCACCACTATATGTGAGAAAGGAGTTCTATATGTGAGAAAGGAGTTCAATACCAACTGCAAAGAATCTTTTCCTTACTTTTTTTTGAGATACTTACTTTTCCTTCTATTTTTGAGGTAATATAACCATATCATCCCTCCTCCTTTTCCTCCACTCTTTTTTGTTTGTTTGTTTGTTTGTTTGTTTTTTGAGACAGGGTTTCTCTGTATAGCTCTGGCTGTCCTGGAACTCACTTTGTAGACCAGGCTGGCCTTGAACTCAGAAATCCGCCTGCCTCTGCCTCCCGAGTGCTGGGATTAAAGGCATGCGCCACCACGCCCAGCCTCTTTTCCTCCACTCTTAATCAGCCCATATTCTCCTTTCTCTTTTTTCAAATTCACGAACTTCTTTGTCGTTAATTGTTGTTACAGACATATATGTATGTGTATATACATAAACATTCATAGATATGATAGGACCTGCTCAGTTTCTATAGTTACTCAAATGTAAGGTTTAAGGGCTGATCATTTGCTATTGGATAACTGATCTGTGTGCTTTTCCCTTGGGAAGACTATTACCCAACTCTCAACATTCCTTCATTGCCTGGAGTTCATTGAGGAGTGTTGGGGGCCTTTCAACTTTCTCCCTTACACTTCGTCAGCTTTGGGGAATCATACTATTAACTATCTTTTATAACCTATAAAACTCCTTTCCTCTACCCCCATACCTGATCCTCTTCCCCTTTTCCCCTGTCCCTCCCCTCTCCCACCCAGGTCCCTCCCTCCCTCTGCCTCCCATGATTATTTCTTTCCCTCTTCTAAGTGGAATTGAAACCTCCTCACTTGGGCCTTTCTACTTGTTATGCTTCTTATGGTCTGTGGGTTGTGTCCTAGGAATTCTGTACTTTTTGGTGGGAGGTGGGAGGACCCTCTAGAAAGTACCAGAAGCCCAGGGGTTGAGAGACCCTAAGGACTCAATGGGGGTGACCTTAGACAAAATGCCCAACATTGGTGAGAGGGAACTCCAAGAGCCCTCCTCTGGTAGATAGATAAGGGCCTCAAGAGGAGGAATGGGTTACTAATCCACAGTCAAAACTTCTGACAAAATTTGGAGGGACAAAATTGGAGAAGAGACTGAAAGAAAGGTGGTCCAATGACAGGTCCAACTTGTGATACATCTTATGGAAGGACACCAAGGCCTGACACTATTACTGATGTTGTGATGTGCCTTACAGACAGGAGCCTAGCATGGCTTGTCCCCTGAGAGGCCCTACCAGCAGCTGACTGAGACAGAAGCAGAAAACCATTGAACTGAAGTTGAGGACCTTTATGGTTGAATTAGGGGAAGGACTGAAGGAGCTGAAGGGAAGAGCAACATCATAGGAACACCAGCAGTCTCAACTAACCCAGACTCCAGGGAGCTCCCAGAGACTAAGCCATCAACCAAGAGCACACATGGGGTAATTCAAGGTCCCGGCACATATAGCAGAGGTCTGCCTGGTCAGGCCTTAGTGGGAGAAGATGTGCTTAATACTTGAATCCTTGAGAGACTTGAGGCCCCAGGGAAGGGGAAGACCTGGAGGGGGAAGCACCCTCTCAGAGGCAAAAGTGAGGAGGAATGGGGTAAGAAACTATGGGGGAGGGGACACCGAAAGGGGGACAATGACAGGAATGTAAATAAATTCAATAATCAAAATTGAAAAAATTAAAATATAAAAAACTGTAAAAATGTAATTCTGTGTATAAATATACATGTATGGTTTTAATGAAATTATCTTAACTGAGCTGATAGTGCTCCCTCCAAAGACCAGCCAACAAAACCCCAATACCAAGCAGGAAGAGTTTTCTTTTGTATTCTTCAACACAACTTTCTAAGAGACTTCCAAAACATGCATCCTAGTGCTACTGCCCTTGGTTACCCTTCAGAGGTAGAAAGTAAGTCATAATTACTGAAAGGATCATACACTTCAGACACAGGGCCCAGAGGCTACTGAGCTGGAACTTATCTGAATGCCTCAACCAGCATTCCTACCCAATTATGATACCAATGAACCACCAAGACCAGCATGCCATGATCACTCTGTAGTGCCATACATAGCTTGCCAATAACCAACATCTCTCTAATTGGTCTTAGGGCCCAACCCACTCAACAAGAGGGAAACCATGCCTGATACCGGAAACCCAGCCAACTATTTAATGTTAGTAAGTAATACTACTTCCATGGATCTTAGAAGAGCGGGTTACAACTGCTACTTTATGGATTCAACATGATACCTAACTACATTCTAAATATTTGTCCTTATACCCACAGATAAATTGAGTCTTCTCTCCTTGCCTTTGTTAGGGCTACTATTGCTGAAGTAAGACACCATGACAAAATTGGAGGGAAAGGGTTTATTTGCCTCACAATTACATATAACAGCTCATCATTGAAAGTAGTAAGAACAAGAACAGGGAAGAAGAGGCAATCAGATTTTTGAGTTCGAGGCCAGCCTGGTCTACAGAGTGAGTTCCAGGACAGCCAGGGCTACACAGAGAAACCCTGTCTCGAAAAACAAAACAACAACAAACAACAACAACAACAACAAAACAAAACAGGGCAGAAATCTCCAGGCTGGAGCTGATGCAGAGGCCAGAGGCCATGGAGGGATGTTGCTTACTGGCTTGCTCCCATTGGCTTGCTCAGCTTGGTTTCTTATAGAAATCAGGACCACCAGCCTAGGGATGGCACCATACACAATGGGCTGGGCCCTCCCTTATCAATCACTAATTAAGAAAACTTCCTACAGGCTTGCCTGCAGGCCTATTTTATGGAAGCATTTCCTTTCTTTTTCTTTTCTTTTCTTTTTTCTTTTCTTTTTTTTTCTCTCTGAGACAGGGTTTCTCTGTGTAGCCCTGGCTTTCCTGGAACTCACTCTGTATACCAGGCTGGCCTCGAACTCAGAAATCCACCTGCCTCTGCCTCCCAAGTTCTGGGACTAAAGGCATGTGTCACCACTGGCCGGCTGGAGGCATTTTCTTAATTAAGATTCTGTCCTCTCCCCTTTGTCCTGTGAAGGCTTGATGGGGAATGGCAGGGTGGTAAGGTGGGAGTGGTTGCATGGGTGGAAGAGGACCCTCATAGAATCAGGGGGAGAGAAAAGGGGGAGGGGAGTTGTGGAGGGGAAACCAGGAAAGGGCAGAACATTTGAAATGTAAATAAATGAAATATCCAATAAAAAAAGATTCTGTCCTCTCTGATGACTTTAGTTGGTTTCAAGTTGACATAAAACTAGCCAGCCCTCATCAATGAAACATATCTTTGCAATATACAGACAGAGATCCTTACAGAAAACCACAAACAATCAAAATGCAGAGTTGTGGGGCCCAGTCTCAATGGATACATAAACAAAATACTCCTATACCCGCACCTACATCTATACCTACACCTACAGTTCAGAAAACATGCTGAAGAGGGGACAGAGAAATTGTAACAGCCAGAGAAGCAGTAAGTTTGTTGTGAGATTATGTCTATTAATGTCATAAACTATGCTCCTAAAGTCACCAACATGTCTTCCTAAACATGCACTGAACAAGGAATGATATAACAGTACTTTTCCATAGAATTATAAAGCTGGAAGCAACCTTGAAAGCTAGTTGCTTCAGTGGAGCTCAACCCAGGCCATACATGACAAACCTAGGAGCAGGCCTGAGTTACCCCTGGCCAATCCAGCTGGAATTGGAGGATGAGGTGGAGTTCTAGTCGTTGATGTATTTTAAATGTGCTTTTAGAATGCCTCAGGCAATTCTAAGGTGCAGCCAGAGTAGAGAAGCACTTAGTCATCCAACCAGTTAGATCATAAGAGAGGTCTCAGGCTCACAGAACAGAGATGTCACCCAATGTCATATGCTGCGATATAATTTCTAGATCTAGATTCAAGCTTTTAGACTTTTTGTGAATGTTCATTAGCATCTCATGAAATGCTGCTTCCTATTAAACTGAAAGAGAAGGTAGGAGCCTAAAGTCAGAAGGTGTGTACACAGCAGAACTGAAATTGAAGTCTATGTAATCTAAGTCTGTAGTTTAAGCACGTGGCCAACAGACACTGGCTTAGTGTCACATAACTCTGGGACTAACCATATGCCCAGAACAACACACAAAAGAGGAAGTGCACAAAAAGAGGCCAGAATTGAGCTGGACCTAGAGATCTGGGCAAGATTTAGAGCAACCGATTGTCAGGTTGAGGTCCAGCAACAGAATCCGAATGATATCACTGAAGGCAATATATAGGGTTTTTTTTTTCATCTGTTTCTTTTGATTTTAATTTTTTAATTTTTTTAATCATTGGGGATGTACATGCATGCCACAGTGTATGTAGACATCTGATGACAACTTTGGGGAGTGAGGTGCCTCCTTCCACATTGGGACTTGGGGATTAACTCGGGTTATCAGGCTTGCACAGCAAGTCTTTTACCTACTGAAGCCAACATGCTACTTTTCTCCTTTTTCTGATAAAATTCCTGACAAAAAGAACATCAAGGAAGGGGAGTCCCTTTGAGGATTCAGTTTAAATGTACATCTTCTAAAATGGTGTACTGGTTGGTTTTGAGTGTCAACTTGACACAGGCTGGAGTTATCACAGAGAAAGGAGCTTCAGTTGGGGAAGTGCCTCCATGAGATCCAGCTGTGGGCACTTTCTCAATTAGTGATCAAGAGGGGAGTGCCCCTTGTAGGTGGTACCACCTCTGGGCTGGCAGTCTTGGGTTCTATAAGAGAGCAGGCTGAGCAAGCCAGGGGAAACAAGCCAGTAAAGAACATCCCTCCATGGCCTCTGCATCAGCTCCTGCCTTCTGACCTGCTTGAGTTCCAGTCCTGACTTCCTTTGGTGATGAACAGCAGTATGGAAGTGTAAGCTGAATAAACCCTTTCCTCCCCAACTTGCTTCTTGGTCATGATATTTGTGCAGGAATAGAAACCCTCACTAAGACACATGGCAGGCAAGGCTTGTGAGTGGGAGCACCAAACAGGTGACCACACTAGTCAGAAAACAAAGAAAAAGAAATACTTGGACTTCTCTCCCTTTTATTGGGTTCATGAGATGTTGCCACCCATATTCAAAATGGGCCTTTCCTGCTCAGTTAAACTGGTTGAAAACATACATACAGACTCACCCAGAGGTATGAATCTAAATCTCATTAAGTTGACTATGATGAACCATGATAACCTTTAAAAAATACATTTCAAACTTAGAGGTGTTGAAAAATACAGAGTTCCTCTGTATGTCCTTCTGACATGTTTAGTGACGTTTCACATTTTGCTTCATTTTCATTCTCTCTGTCTTTCTCTTCCTCTCTAACTATCTCTATCTCTGTATTTGCCACTACACATACATGCATACATTAAAGAGATTTGTTTGGCATGAAGTTCTATAAAAAAGTAAATTCACAAATTGCCTATATACACATAACAAATAAATAAAATATAATTTATTTTTATATGCTATATAGAAATATATCATTAATTTCACATTTTCATGTCATTTATTTTGTGTTCTATTTGAAGGTATATTACATATATCAATTGCCTTTACTTAAGATACTTAAGCTTGTACCTCCTGAGGACAATGATCTTAAATAGCCACAATTCAGTGTTTTAATTCAGGGAATTTAATATTGCTAAAGTTATCTACAGTCCATATTTGAATCAAAACTATTGTCCTAATGATTTCTTTTATGGCAGTTTTGCTTCCTCCTACAATACCAGGAGCAACCAGCATCATAAATTACATTTATTCTTGAAGTGCTTCTTGCTTCCTTTAATCCCAATGTTTTTTGAACCTTTGTCTTTCAGAACATTGATGTCTTTGAAGGGTATAGAGATATGTATGTAGTCTAAATTTTTCTTTTGATTAGGTTCAGTAAATGCATTCCTAGCGTGCGGGAACAATGTGTTCTACTTCAGAGCATCATACTTGGAGAATACATGGTCTCTCCCATTGATTTTGATTACAAACTCGAGGCATTGTCCAGTTTTCCCACTGTATTCTGTCACTTTATATATAAAATATAGCCTATGAAGAAATACAGTGAACCTGACATTAAACAAAGTTCCTCATCAAAAGTCAAAGTTCTCATCTATTGATGATTCTTTCCTGCACTCTTATGCGTTGTGATAGCAAAACAGACTGAAGTTTCCACTCTACTTCCTCCTTTCACACATATCATTGGTATTTCACTGTAAGGATGGTTCTCCCATTCTCATTTCTTCACTAGTTTATTATCTACATATATTTGAATAGTCCCTATATCTGGCACTTCATTCACACTGAAGTCTGAATCAAATAGTATAGCAGAAGCCTGCAGGTATCAAATATTTGCAGAATGGGTTGGTGTTTTGCAAAAGAGAGAAAGAAAGCATGAGAACCCGGAGGCAAACAAAATCAAACACCTAGTCAATCTAAGGAAAGCCTTAGTGCTTAAACCAGAGGGCTGTCTATCAAAGGCAGCTACTTCTGGCTATAACTTCAAAATCCAAACAGATCCCGTTGTTTGCTTGAAAGCACTGTACCTGTTTACATGTACAATCTCAGGTTTCAAACACCATCCTACCAAGGACCTAGTGTTGTTCCTGCCACCCAAAAATATAAATTCAGCTCAATGACACTAGGATTTCTCACAGCTCCAAAAGTAGATGCAAGTTCTTGGGGTGGGTCAGCTGAAAATGAAGGATTGGACTACAAGAGATGCTAATTAACCTGACAAAAACCATACAAACTGTGAAAACTTTGATCCTGCTGAGATTTAGGGTTTGTTAGTGGTTCATGTAGGCGATATAGAGATGTTTTAACAATCACAACCTGATGGGGCCTGGGGGAGTATGTATCTTCATGAGATTTAAAAACCAGGCTTGTTACTGTGAAGTGGTTTCTGGTTTCGTTAATTTATTTACTCACTTCTTTACATCCCAATCATAGATAACCCCTCCTCTCCTCCCAGTCTCATCCTCAGGAACCCCTTTCCCTATTACCCCTCTACTTCTCCTCAGAGAAGTGGGAGCCCTCTTGGGTTCCACCCTGCCCCCTGAGGTAGCAAATTAGAGCAGGACTAGGCACAACCTCTCCCAGGAGGCCAGACAAGGCAGTCCAGCTACAAGAAGGGGATCCAATGGAAGGCAACAGAGTCAGAGGCAGTCCCCACTCTAGTTGTTAGGGGACACACATGGAGACCAAGCTGCACATCTGCTACAAATGTATAGAAGGCCTAGGTCCAGCCCCTGCATGTTCTTTGGTTGGTGGTTCAGGCTCTGTGAGATCCCATGGGTCCACATTAGTTGACCCTGTAGGTCTTCTTGTGGTGTCCTTGACCTCCTTGTCTCCCTCAATCCTTCCCCTGTTTCTTCCACAAGACTCCCTGAGCTCTACCTTATGTTTGACTGTAGGTCTCTGCATCTGTTTCCATGAGCTTCTGGATGAAACTTATCCGGAGACAGTAATGCTAGGCTCCTGTCTACAAGTATGGCAGAGTATCAGTAATAGTATCAGGGGTTGGTTCTTTCCTATAGGGTGGGTCTCAAATTAGGACAGTCATTTGATGGCCATTCCCTTAATCTCTGCTCCATCTTTATACCTGTGCATCTTGTAGCCAGGACAAGTTTGGGGTTGAAGGTTTTGGGGGTGGGTTGATGTACCTCTCCCTCCACTGGATATCCCACCAGGATGCAGGAGCTAGCCACTTCAGTCTCCATATCCCCAGCAGCTCAGAATGTCAGCTTGGGTAACTCAGACTCCCAGGAACCTCCTTGATCCCAGGTCTTCAGCTAGTCCCAGAGATGTCCCTCACTGAATTCTGTTCTCCCTCCAGCCCTCTTCCAACCCTCTCCATACCTGATCACCATCCCCATTCCCCTACTCACCTCTTCTCCCACCTACTTCCTCCCATCCATCCACATCCAATGTCTATTGAATTTCTGCTTCTGAGTGAGATTCCCTTGGGCCCTCTTTATTAACTTAGTTTCTTTGGGTCTGTGAATTGTAGCATGGATATCTTGCCCTTTATGAATAGTGTCTAATGATAAGCGAGTATATATCATTTGTGTCTTTGTGAGTCAGGGTTACCTCACTCAAGAGGATAGTCTCAAATTCCATCCATTTGTCTGCACATTTCATTATGTCTTTGCTTTTAATAGCAGAGTAGCATATCATTGTATAAATATACAATATTTTCTTTTTAAAAATAGGTATTCAGTACTTTATTATATAGTTTTACCAACATTATCATTGAGTTAGGGACAATTGGCTTCTTTTCAGTATTTTGCTCTCAGAATTCATACTCTATAGAACAGCTGAAGCCTGATGGTAGTGGCACATAACTTAAATCCCAGCATTTGGGACACAGGGACAGGCAGATCTCTGAATTCCAGGCCAGCCTGATCTACAGAAAGTTCCAAGACACTCTGGGCTACACAGAGAAACACTCTCTTGAAAAACCAAAAGAAAAAAAAAAAAAACTGTTCCCAGAGGTGTTGCTCAGTGGCAGAACTTGCCAGATGTGTAAATATCTGAGGCCCTGGGTTTGATCCGCAGAAAAAAGAAAGAAAGAAAGAAAGAAAGAAAGAAAGAAAGAAAGAAAGAAAGAAAGAAAGAAAGAAAGAAAGAAAGAAAGAGAGAAAGAGAGAGAGAGGAAAAAGAATAAAAACACATATGTACATATACATACACAGATAATTTTGTATTTTGCAAAATATATCTTTGAAATTGGATTTATTTTCTTAATAATAGTTGGTTCAGTAGTACAATAAAAGACAGTAATAGCACAGAACCAGTTTCAGTATTTTAAAAACTTAGTGGGAATGTCATTAACAGCTAACTGAAATATCCAGTTTCTTTGCCTTTAAATTTAAAAAGTTTATCTATCATGTTGGTTTGTGCTATATATGTACATGTGCATATGTAGAAGCCAGAGATGAGTGTTGGCTGTCTCTTCCTACTGCTGTTCACCTTATTGCCTTAGACAGAGTTGCTCACTAAACCTGAAGCTTGTAGATTTGGCTAGACTTAGTGGCTGAGCAACCCCTCCAGGACCTTCCCACCTCTATCTTCTAGCACTGCTAGACACCAGACTTTCTATGTAGCACATTTTGTTTAGCTATCCATTCTTCAGTTGAGAAACCCTTAGTTTTTTTTTTTTTCCAGTTTCTGGTTATTATGAATAAAGCTGATATGAACATAGTTGAGCAAGTGTCTCTGTGGTATAGTGGGGCATCTTTTGGGCACATGACCAAAAATGGTATAGCTGGGTTTTGAGGTAGAACTATTCCCATATTTTTTTTAAAAAACTGCCAAATTGATTTCCAAAGTGGTTGTATAGGTTTGCATTCCCATCAGAAATTGGGGAGGGTTCCCCTTACTCTACATCCTTGACAGCATGTGCTACCATTTGAGTTTTTTATCTTAGACATTCTTATGAGTGTAATATAGAATATCAAGCTGTTTTGATTTGCATTTCTCTGATGACTAAAGACATTGAACATTTCTTTAAGGGCTTCTTAGCCATTAGAATCCTCTGCTGGAAATTCTTTGTTTAGCCTGTATCTCAGGTTTTTATTTGGTTTGTTGGTGTCTAGTTTCTTGAATTGGATGGATAGATAGATAGATAGATAGATAGATAGATAGATAGATAGATTACTCCTCTGTCCAATATAGGGTTAATGAAGATTTTTTTTCCCAATCTGTAGGCTGCTAGTCCCATTGATTGTAACATTAGACTTGCAGACACTTTTCAGTTTCATGAGGTCCCGTTTATTACTTGTTGATCATAGTGCCTGAGCTACTAGAGTTCTGTTGAGGAACTTCTCTCCTATACAAATGTGTTCAAGGTAGTTGCCCACTTTCTCTTCTATTAGATTCAGTGCGTCCAGATTTATACTAAGGTTTTTGATCTACTTTGACTTGAGTTTTGCGAAGGATGATAAATATTGATCTACTTGCATTGTTCTACATGCAGACATCCAGTTAGAGTAGCATTATTTGTTGAAGAAGCTTTCTTTTTCCATTGTACATATGGTTTTGACTTCTTACTCAAAAATCAATTGTCCATAGGTATGTGGGTTTATTTTTGGGTCTTCAATTCAATTCCATTGGCAAACATGTCTGTTTCTACACTAATATCATGTAGTTTTTATTACTATTTCTCTGTAGTACAGCTTGAAATCAGGGATGGTGGTAGCTCCAGAAGCTCTTTTATTGTACAGTAATGTTTTAGCTATCCTGGGTTTTGTTTGTTTGTTTGTTTGTTTTTCCATATGAAATTGAGAATTGTTCTCTTGAGGTTTATAAAGAATTGTGTTGGAATTTTGATGGAAATTGCATTGAATCTATAGATTGCTTTTGGTAAGATAGCCATTTTCACTGTGTTAAACCTAAAGATCCATGAGCATGGGAGATCTTTTCCATCTTTGGATATCTTCAATTTCTCTCTTCAGGTACTTGGACTTCTCTTCATATAGAACTTTCACTTGCCTGGTTCTATGTTTAGTTTCTGTCTTGATGACCAGTCCATTGGTGAGAGTCGGGTGTTGAAATCTCCAGCTATGTGTAAGGTTTGATGTATGATTTAAGCTTTAGTAATGTTTCTTTTACAAATGCTGTTGTCCCTGCATTTGGAACATAAATGTTCAGAATTGTTATTTCCTTTGATCAAGTATGAAATGTCCTTCCCATATCTTTTAATTTCCTTTGGTTTGAAGATTATTTTACTAGATATTAGAATAACTACACCAGATTGCTTCTTGGGTCTGTTTCCTTGGAAAACCCTTTTCAAGCCCTTACTCTGAGATAATGATTATCTTTGTGGCTTGAGCTGTCTTTCTTGTGTGTGGCAGAATGAAGAATCCTGTTTTTGCATCCATTCTGTTAGTCTCCATCTTTTTATGGGAGAATTGATTCCATTTGTGTTGAGAAATTTTAAAGACTAGCATTTGTTAATCCCTGCTCATTTGATGTTGGCAGTGGTTGTATCTGTATGGGATGTGTGCATGTGCATGTATGATTTGCAGATAGATGTATTATTTTATGTATTTTCTTCAGTGTAGTTAGCCTCCTTGGATTGGATTTTCCTTTTAATGCCTTCTGTAGGGTTGCATTTGTGGATAGATTTTATTTAAATTTGATTTTGTCATGGAATATTTGTCTGAAATATCTCCATCTGTGGTGATTGAAAATTTTGCTGGGTATAGTAGTCTGGACTGACATCTCTTGTCTCTTTTGGCCTTCAAAACATCTGTCAAGGTCCTTTCGGCTTTTATAGTCCATGTTGAGAAATCGGGTATAATTTAGATTGGTCCGCCTTTATATGTGACTTGGCTTTTTCTCCATACAGCTTTAAATATTGTTTCTTTGTTCTATACATTTAATGTTTTGTTTCTTACATGACAATAGGATTTCCTTTTTCTAGGTCAATTTATTTAATGTTGTGTAAGCTTTATATGTATATGGGCATATCTTTCCTTACATTGGGGACATTATCTTCTATGACTGTTGAAAATATATTTTGGAATTTCTAGCTAGGAATCTTTTGTTGGTGATGCTTGCATCTGTTGTTCCTGTTCTCCTCCTAAGGTTTTCCATCTCCTTGACTCACTCAGTTTGTGTTTTCTTTATTGCTTCTAATTCCATTTTCAGGTCTTGAACAGTTTTATTGAGCTCCTTCACATGTTTGATTGTCTTTTCCTATACTTCTTTAAGGGATTTATTCATTTCTTCTTTAAAGGCCTCTACCATTTTTATAAGATTGGATGTAAGGTCATTTTGTGCTTTGGCTATGTTAGGATGGCCAGGAATAGCTGTACCAGGATAGCTGAGCTCTGATGATTCCATATTGCCCTGGCTCTAGTTGACTGTGTTCTTACACTGTTCTTTAGCCATCAAGGTTGTCCTGGTGTTGGCTGGGTGTTCCTGATATCTGCAGATTTCCTCAGGGAAGAAGTCAGAACCATGCCTCAGAATGGATTTTAGGGAATAGCATGCTGCTCACCTATGCTGGCTGTGCCCCATGCAGTCCCAGCAAGCAGAAGAATGTCTATGAAGTGGTCTAATTTGTTCTTGCACCTAGAAGGCCTCCTCAGGGAAGCAAACACACTTGGGGTCCCACATTGTTCCTTGGGACAGCAAGGAGAGCCATGGGTCAGAAGATGGAAGTCAGAGGAAAGCTAACAGCTAATTTCTGCTGGCTGTGCCCATGTGGACCCAGCTCTGCAATTTACCTTCTAAACTGGTAAATATGGCATTGTGTTTAAACAAGTCTTATGAGGTACGGTTACCAAATTCTCCACCAAAATATAATGAGCCAGGGATGGTAGTGCACACCTGTAACCCCAACTTTTTCAGAGTCTGAGATGAGCAGATTCATTAGTGAGAGGACAGACTGAACAACTTAGGAAGAACCTATTTCAAAAATATATATTTTTAAATGAATAAAGTAAACATACAGAGAGGTCTCATCTTCTCCCACTTAGCTTTAATTTTTTTTTCCTATTTTCTTCCTGTTTCCCAGATGAACTCAGATGTTCAATGAGGTATGAGATACCACTGAATCCTGGGATTAATTTCTATCTTCCTTCCACTCATGTTCAGGGTACAATGCAAGAATTTCCTTCTGAAACTGAAAATTAAATTTATAATAAACAAGGCCAATGTCAACTTTAACTCAGGCTGTCTTACAAGGAGTTTCGTGTTGCCTCAAAAATGTAAAAAGAAAAAAAAAGTCAGAAAAATGACGTGATAGGGAAAGTAAGGGAATAGTTTGGAAGCAGCAATAGTTTCTGAGCCTGAGAAGATTTTTTTTACAAAGATCTACTAAAACACTTGGTTTATGTACACATCTAAAACAGAGATTTCTTGGTACATATTTTGTTAGGGTTTTTTCAGCACCTTTTAAACCCATTTCAAAAGGAGACAAGTGTTACTTGTAACTTGTTGACTCTAATGTTTCAGATTCTAAAACCTAGAAGAGGAACAACAATATGAACTAATCAGAACCCCCAGAATGTGTCTCTAGCTCCATATGTAGCAGAAGATGGCCTAGTCGGCAATCATTGGGTAGAGAGGCCCCTTGGTACTGCAATCTTTATATGCCCCAATACAGGGGAATGCCAGGGCCAAGAAGTAGGAGTGGGTGGGCAGGGGAGCAGGGAGGGGGGGGAGGGGATTTTTGGGATAATAGTTGAAATGTAAATTAAGAAAATATCTAATAAAAAATTGAAAAAAAAAAAAAGAAGTGAAGGCTCTAATTTCAAGCTGTATGGTGTGTTCCTTGTTCAGCTGATATGATTTGTTCACACTAACAAAGCCTGATTTCCTGAGTTTCTGCACCATGATAATCTTGACCACACAGCTTGTAACCATGTAGCTGAGTCCATTTTGTTCTTGGGAGAATTTCAGCTTGGGTTCCTGACAGGTCCAAAGCAAAGGAACACCAGCCATTTGTGCAAAAAGCATGGTAGTTTTAAGCTCTTGGAGTGTTGCAGACATAAGATTCAAATTTGCTATTAAGCTGCAGTAATACTGTTCAATTTCTGAAATGACTTTGTGATCTTTAGAATGATGGAGTTTCTCGCAGAGCTCTTTTGGCCTTGAACTGTACTTATTCACAACATGTGTCAACTACAGCAGAGTAAATAGGCTGAAAACTGTGAGTTCCGCCTGCTGGAATGCTTCATCACTACACTCTGGCATCCTCAAATGCAATAAATGTGGAAATGCTGGATTGAATGGCTTGATTTCCAGTCTCAGTAGCCTCTCTCCCTTTGAATTAATGTGGTGCCATTGAGTTCAGCAATAAAGCATCTTATGCTAACACAGAGAAAATATCAACTTTCTTCCTGTCCATATGTGAATTTGGCAAAGTATCAGTAAGAAGACAGTATAAAAGTAAAAATGATTTAGCTGTGGTTGAATATGCAAAAGTAAATTGAATGCATAACTAACACCCTACAGAATTTGTGATTCTAGCATATTGGGGGAGGTAAAACCTTAATTGAGTTAAGCTTGGGAGGAGGCATTTTTCTAGTGTTAAAGGCATAGATGTATTCTCTGTGCTTGCCTTTAAGTACTATGACATCATTATCAAATAATTGCTGTTTACAAGTGTTTTGTTTCTATGCAGTAAAAGGATTGAGAAGACATAATACATATTCTTCAATTTATCACTAATGATCTTGCAAGTTCCTCTTTCCTCCAAGGTACCACTCCTATAACCTAAAGCCATCTACAAATTGACCAGCAAGCTCTTAATTCAAATAGATCCTAATCAAGGAGAGAATTAAAGGAACATTGGTTTCAGTGGTGTGACTAATTGCCTTCTATGTTCCAAACATGTTTTGCAAAAGGATGCTAATTGGGACTAGAGAGATGGCTTAGCAGTTACTGCTCTTACAGAGGATCAGGGTTCAGTTCTCAGCACCTACATAGCAGTTCATAACCACCTATAACTGCAGTTCCAGGAGATCTGAAGCCCTCTTCCATCCTCCGTAGGCACCAGGCATGCACATTGCATATAGCATACATACATACATACATACATACATACATACATACATACATACAGGCAAAAACACTCATACACACAAGATAAAATAAATCTTAAAGGAAATGTGAGCTATCCCCAGCTTTCATTTCATTTTTTCCCTGTAAATGTCAAAATCACTGCTGCCAGTTTTTATTTCCCTGACTCCCACTCTGTCCTTGTACATGTGCATAGTTTTTTTTTTTCTTCTAAACTACAGTGCTGGTCTCCTCTAACCTTCAAGAATATCTGTACCCTTGAATATCACCCATATCTTGGTCATCTACCATCTTCTTGGCCATCTTCTTGCACTAGAAATTTCTGGACATGAAGTTGAGTTTGAGACTAATGTGGGCCCATTCTGACACTCTGGCTTCCTCTGTTCTCCATTTCACTAGCACTAGTCTGTCCAGCTGCTTTCTACCATTCTTCATATTATTTAATGCATTCCTCCTTTGGCTTATACAATCAACTTGTAATACACCAAAGATCCATTTCTAACATTCTTACCACCACCAATTTTCCCCCCAAGCTCCTTTCTAGCTAACCTAGCAAACTCCTGACTTTCTTTTTCTAGAAGAATGTTTGTTCCATAAAGTTAGAAATTATACATCTGCAACACCTGGCATCATTGATATTCAATACCTATGTGTAACAAAATAATGTGTTTTTTCATATATATTTGCTTCTCTGTACCACCCATTTTAAAGATCTTGTTCACTAATATAAAAATAGATCACCACAGAGTACCTTGTGAGAAACTAAAACTTAAATAATGCTGAAAGAATAGAATTAAACTCATCCACTGTAGTATGATTCTAGTAGGTAGAAAGATTTATTAATAAACAGGAAAATCAGACCAGATATCCAAGAAATTCTTTATTTCAGAAAAATTATAGTCATATAAAATACATAAAATTTGCATTAACTGACTTGATTTGACACCATATACTATATTAATATATCAAACTATGACACCAAATCCTCATACAATTATCTATTTTAAATTAAATATTTATTTCCAAAATCCTTACAGATTATCAAAGGCCAGTGCTGGGACTATGGCAACAGTACTGAGCCACTTTTCTTGAACAGAAATGTAAGACTCAGAATGAAAAAAAATATTATTCAATGTGATGTTCTTAAAGTAAAATCTAATACAAAAACCTAATTAATAAAGTAGCATATTTTCAAAGAAAGACACTAGAAGTGTGTCTCTTCATACTAACACCTAAACAAAAGAAAAAAATCAGAAATACTATCACATACTGTCTCAGGGATACTATTGCTATGATGAAAAACCATGACAGATACAACTTAGGGAGGAAAGAATAAATTTAGCTTATACTTCCCCATCACTGTTCATCATCAAAGCAAGTCAGGATAGGAAGTCAAATACGGCAGAAACCTGGAGGCTGGAGCTGAGACAGAGGCCATGGCAATGTGCTACTTACTGGCTTTCTCCCATTGGCTTACTCAGCCTGCTTTCTTATAGACCACAGACCAGGAATGACACCACTCACAATGGGCTGGGTCCTCCCTCCTTTAATCACTAATTAATAAAATGCCCTACAGCCAAATCTTATGGAGGCTTTTTCTCAATGGAAATTTCTTCCTCTTCGAAGACTGACTCTAGCTTGTATCAAGTTGACATAAAACTAGACAGGTCACCTTAGGTTTTAAAATGATAGCTTCCAAGCTGAAAATAGTAAATTGGGGCCAGAAAACAGAAAAGTCAAATTGTTCTATATAAGAAACAAGTTAGATACAGAATAAAATTTAGCGTTCAGCAGGAAGGAAGAGAATCTGGAGAAACAGGCATTGCAGAAGAAACAAAAGGAAAGAGGCCAGGGGAAATGTCCATAGCAGAGTCTTTGAGTGAGAGATGTCTGACAAGAGTATAAGGTTAAATATTACTGTGTGATACCAAAAAGTCTTAACTTTCATGTGAAATATTCAGCTAAATGTATTCCCAATAGGGAAAATGACAGAATTTTGAGTTTTTTTTTTTTCTCAGAAAAGGCACAGATCAAGAACAAAGGCTAATCAAGGGAGGTACAATTTTCTTCTTCAGTCCCCCCTTAACTACCAATAACACTATCTGTGTAACTATTTCCATCTCCACTGCTACCAATATATCATTTCCTAGGTACTCTCTAAAGTTTCACTTTCCTACTCTCCAGTTCATATTAAATGCCACAGCAAGTAAACTTCCTTTAAGTTTAATGTCACTTCCACTGCTCCAGGAATACTCTAATACTATAACATGGCTTCATGGTCCTTCCACAGCATCATCAAATACCAAACCACATAATATTCAATGTACCAAGCTTGGTCTTCATGTGGGTCCCTAACAACTGGAGTAGGAAAGATCCCCAAAGCTGTTGCCTGTACATGGGATATGTTCTTCTAGCTGGGATGCCTTATCTGGCCTCAGTAGGATAGGGTGCACCTAGCCTCACAGAGACTTTAAGTGCTAGGGTGGATCCCTATGGGGGGGCATCCACTCAGAATAGGAAGGGAAAGAAGATAGGGGGAAGGATTGTGGGTGGGGGTGAGCAGGAAGGAGGTAGTGACTGGATGTAAAGTGAATAAGTAAAGAAATAGAAATAAATAAATAAGTAAAAATAGTGAGCATAGATAAAATCTTTGGTGACCCATAATAAATTCCATTTATTTATATAAAAAAAAAAGCAAAAAAAAAAAAAACCTATTCAGTACACCAGACAGAGTAAGCAAGTTTGTTTTTAAATAGATGCATTATATATAATAAAATGAAAAATAAGCATAAATATAGCATACAGAAAAACAAGTTGTAAATTCAACAGCCAGTCTTTGACACTGGAATCATTAAAAGAACAAGGGGATACATCGAAGCCAGTCAAGTATACAATCAGCCTTATTGCATTCAACCTATGTCCATATAAACTCATAGAATTTTGTTCTGTTATTGTTGCCATAAATCTCCAACCCAAATAAGCCCGGGCAATGAAAACACAACTCAATTAATATGAATACATGCTGTGCACCTAGATTGGACAGATCTACCACTACACTACCATCTTCCCCATATAAGAGACCCGACCCATTATAACTTGAGCTTTCTTGAGGCCAGGTTCTTCTGCTCCACGTTCCTTCCTCCTCCCCCATGGTTCTCTCTCTCTCTCTCTCTCTCTCTCTCTCTCTCTCTCTCTCTCTCTCTCTCTCTCTCTCTCTCCCCCCCCCCCCCCCCCCCCCGATTAGCTCCACCTAATCACCAGCTCTAGCCTTTATTTATAAATTAAGGTGGAAAGAAGGTTTACAGGAAATCACCTAGGTGCTGACACATTCCTTGTTGCACCCCCTCACAGGAGAATAGAATTCACATCAAATACAATTAGCCCCAGGGCTATCTGAAACATGTTATTTTCATTATTTTGAATTTTAAGTAATCAGTAAAGAGATACTGAAGCAACTCTTGAGTTACTTAAGTTTGAATAAACTCTGTATATTTCATATAAGATTGAATTCTGGTTATTATATCTAAAACAGAAAAGAATCATTAGCTGATCTTTTAATCAAAATCCTATTTATATTATGTGAATTAGTCATTTCTCATCTTCAAATGAGATAGATTATTTTCATTAAAGTTATTAATGCTCATTAGTAAAAGATAATGTATTTGAACTTTCAGTAGCCTTAGATTGATCACAAAGTTATAGGCTCTATCAAAACCTGTAATATAATTAAGATCTGAAGTATCTTCTAAAGTCCCAAGTGTTAAAGTCGTGGTCCCAAGCTTAATCCTGTAAGAAAGTGATAGAAACATTAGAATAGAGATCTTAGTGAAAGATTTAGGTCATTGAGACATATCTTCAAAGAAGAGAACTCTGGAACTCTGGTCATAAGGATATATTCTCCATACAGCAGACCCAAAGCTACAAAGTCAATCAAGTATGGACTGTCATTCCCTACACAGTATTCAAAAAGTACTTTCCTCTTTGTAAAGTTGATTAATATCTCAGATATTTATATTTTATTAGATATTTTCTTCATTTACATTTCAAATGCTATCCCAAAAGTCCCCTATACCTTCCCCCCACCCTGCTCCCCAACCCACCCACTCCCGCTTTCTGGCCCTGGCATTCCCCTGTACTGGGGCATATAATCTTTGCAAGACCAAGGGCCTCTCCACCCAATGATGGCTGACTAGGCCATCTTCTACTACATATGCAGCTAAAGACACAAGCTCTGGGAGTACTGGTTAGTTCATATTGTTGTTCCAACTATAGGATTGCAGACCCCTTCAGCTCCTTGGGTACTTTCTCTAACTCCTTCATTAGGGGCCCTGTGTTCTATCCAATAGATGACTATGAACATCCACTTCTTTATTTGCCAGTCACTGGCATAGCCTCACAAGAGACAGCTATACCAGGGACCTGTCAGCAACATCTTATTGGCATATGCAATAATGTCTGGGTTTGGTGGTTGTTTATGGGATGAATCCCCAGGTAAGGCAGTCTCTGGATCCTTTTGTCTCAGCTCCAAACTTTGTCTCTGTAACTCCCTCCATTTGTATTTTGTTCCCTATTCTAAGAAGGAACAAAGAATCCACACTTTGGTCTCCCTTCTACTCGAGTTTCATGTGTTTTGCAAATTGTATCTTGGGTATTCTCAGTTTCTGGGATAATATCCACTTATCAGTGAGTGCATATCAAGTGACTTCTTTTGTGATTGGGTTACCTCACTCAGGATGATATCCTCCAGATCCATCCATTTATCTAAGAATTTCATAAATTTATTGTTTTTAATACCAGATTAGTAATTCATTGTGTAAATGTACCACATTTTCTGTATCCATTCCTCTGTTGAGGGGCATATGTGTTCTTTCCAGCTTCTGGCTATTATAAATAAGGCTGCTATGAACATAGTGGAGCATGTGTCCTTATTACAAGTTGGAACATCTTCTGGGTATATGCCCAGGAGAGGTATTGCTGAATCCTCCAGTAGTACTATGTCCAGTTTTCTGAGGAACCACCAGACTGATTTCCAGAGTGGTTGTACAAGCTTGCAATTCCACCAGCAATGAAGGAGTGTTCCTCTTTCTCCACATCCTCGCCAGCATCCGCTGTCACCTAAATTTTTGATCTTAGCCATTCTGACTGGTGTGATTCTCAGATATTTATTACAGCAACAGGAAACTTACTGAAAACAACTGACATTTTGGCATCTAAAATCAAGGTACTGTGTCTTTCCAAGGTGAACAGAAGGCTGTCTTTCTCACCAGAAATGTATATCGAGTACAGACCTATTGTTTTCTGGGGCTGAGGATATGGCTCATTGGGATGAATGTTTTTGTGAAAACATAAGGATCTGAGTTCAAATCCATAGCACATACATAAAAAGTCAGGTGTGACCATGCTTGCATATAGCTCCAAGATTGTATGGATCAATAAGATCCCTGGGTATCAGCCTAGCTCTGGATTCAAAGAAGATGCCTTGTCTCATGGGAATAAGGCAGAGAATGATAAAGTAGGATACCTGCCATCTTCCTCTGGCTCCCAATGGCACACACATATTGAATACCATATACATCACACACAGCGCGCGCACACACACACACACACACACACACACACTTACACACAGCAAATTTACTGGCTCTTTCCTTTGGAATTTATTTTAGAGTATTAGATCTTGAAGCTGATCTAAATTTCTAGTACTGTGCTGTATAATACAGTA
>LR753329.1:68747-122397 GCA_902729485.2 Mus minutoides | reverse complement strand
CCCTTGGCTTGCTCAGCCTGCTCTCTTATAGAACCCAAGACTGCCAGCCCAGAGATGGTCCCACCCACAAGGGGCCCTTGATCACTAATTGAGAAAATGCCTCACAGCTAGATCTCATGGAGGCATTTCCCCAACTGAAGCTCCCTTCTCTGTGATAACTCCAGCTGTGTCAAGTTGACACAAACCTAGCCAGTACACCATCATTACTTAATTTTTACTTATTTCCATCTGAAGATAATTCACAATTATATTTCTTGATTGCACTTGCTACTTTTCAACTGCTTAATAGCCACATGCTAGTAGAGGTGTCTATATTGGACAGTGAGAATACAGACTATTTCCATTATCACAGAAAGTTCTGAACAGAGCTGCTCTAGCACAGCCCAGAGCCCCCACTCCTTTCCTAGTAATGGGATTCAAATGGAGCTCTAATTCCTCAGCTTCTCCCTCCTGACACTCTGAAAAGATTTAAATATTGAAATAAATCCCCTACTACACCTAAGTCTCAGTCAAAGGGGAGATTCTGACAGTTTCATTATTAGCTTATCAACTCACTTCATGATTTTTTAAAAAAATATTATTCTAAAATCCCATTTATCCAAGTCATATTTAGTAGCTGTTTGAAGCCTATTCATTTAATAGAAACTGACTTCCAGCACATGACTACTGGCTTCCTCACCCCCTAATGTGCACTGTATGCAGCAGCGCTCACAGTTGTGGCCTTCCCAGGAAAGCTTGTTTCTATAGGCTGCATTCACAGACCCATTTAAAATCATGCTTGAGCATTGGCTTTATGTTTTCACAGTCACAGGAAATTACTTCTTTCATCCGAGTTTCATTTCTTTCTTTTTTGATCTTTTTTTAAGGAACAGACTGTCTGCAATGGCAATAAAACATTTGTGCTCTCTGCAGCTAGATAATTGAAGGAGAGACACTGACAGGCATATTACTATATCAATAATGCACTGCCCTCACAGACAAAAGGCAGAGGTACTGACCCCTCAGGTAAGATGCAGCTCTTGAATTGTGTTTCCAAAAGTGACAATAGGTTTGGCTTAATCCACATGATAATGATCCTTTGTATAAGAGCTACTTGGAGGCAGGGTATTTTCTGTTGCTAAACTGGGATTCAACTTGTTACCAGGGTCAGGAATCAGCTGTAATTAAGATTCAGAAATGATTTTGTTGTCAAATCAAGGTTTAATTTAGTATGTGATGCTGATGTCCAGAAAATGTACAAGGATTTAAAATTAGTAGTCATGTGTTGTAACTTCTTTACCTAACAAGCTTCATATCACATCTTTTGGCAGAACTATACACCTTGTTCCTAGATCCCAAGGATAATGCATTTTGAGATATGGATGCTGTCAATCTCTCATCCAATACCTATAGAGCACATACCATTATTTGGTCATGACATCCTCTCATGATGTGTTCAGATGAGACCCAAATAACTTCTTACTCCATGGCAAGTACCGTTCAATCAGAATTGGCTCAAGATTAAATCTATTTATCATCTTTGCTCCAGAGATGTCCATGAACCAAGCAGCAGATTACTTCTAGAAAGAATATTGTTATGACTCGAACAAATTTTTTTGAGGTCACAGGAAGGTAGGGAACAATCAATGTCGGGACAAGGCCCAAGGCAAATCAAAATATGTATACAAACACTCCCTTAACTCAAAGATGAAGTACTAACATCAGTAGCCTAAAGAATGATGGTAAGAAAAGCAGGGGAAATTACCATTATAAGGCTTGCTCTACTCCTATCTTTACATGTTCTTGGCAGTAACATGGTTTATACAGACTAGATGGATACTCTTGCACCTCTTTCTACCTTTGTACTTCATTGTGGCACATTCAACTCATTTTACCATTCAATAGAAATGACTGATTAAAAATAAAGATTGGGTTCAAGTAGGCATACTTTTCAGTTGCTGAAAAGCATTGTCCTGGGTTGTCTGCTCTCTGTTATTATAATATAATTATATATTGTTATAATAATATATTATTATATTATTATTACATGCTTTACCAGGTTTGCTGTCTTTCAAGGACCTTTCCTCATAAGCTATCAGAAAGATTTAAGTTCATGACACTTAAGAACAAGATATTATTCCAATTGGAAGCACTCAAAATTTTTGCAACTGCAATTTCAAAAACCTCAATATCCTATCACCTTTCTACTGTTTAAGGACCTCTTACAGTATTACCATCAAGTTGTCCTCTTCAAATTCTTAGATTGTGTTGGAGATACCTCCCAAAGCATTTGTTCCATTAGTGTCTGCTGAGTACTTGAACAACATGTACATACATAGCTTAGCCCCATCTTCTACATATCCCTTCCTTATAGTGTGCCAAAAATCACACCCATTGGCTGTGGTCTGCTGCCTGGTGAACTTACAAAAAGGAGAAGGAATTGTTGCTACATATGACAAATTTTCAGATGTGTGAAGAAAGTTCTCATGAGCAATCCTTTACCTCCCATTCTCTATGCTTGTCACCAGTCTACTTATACCAGTTATTGCCAAGCTCCTTCATCATCAATCCAAAAATTATCAGATCCACAGAAATAACCAACATTAGGACTGAAAATAATAAAATGGATACTGAAAGATAAAGTACATAGACAGACCCCTAGCCAAACTAACAAAAAGAAAGAGATATGAATTCATAAACTTATAGAGAAAGAATTACAACAATCTATTACAACAGATATCCTATAGTCCAGAGAATGATTAGGAAATATTTTGAGAACATACTACAATAAATTGGAAAACCTATGCCAGGAAACATAAACTACCTAAACAAATCTATAACAACCAATGGGATCAAAGTAATAATAGAGTCTCTCAACCGAGAGCTGCCCAGAAGTTTAATACCAAAATCTACAAACCCTTTAAAGAACTGACAGCAATGTTGCTCCAACTGGTCCACAAACATGAAGGAATGGACTTGGTTGTAAGTCTCGTATATGATAGTATCATATCAAAACCAGTAAGGACACAAGTGAAAAAAATAGAGAAAAAAATTCATAAATATACATGCAAAAATCTATACTAAAATAGCTGTAAATTGAATTTAATGACATATTTAAAACACAACTACCAAATTTATTCCATTCTGGAGCATCACAGATTGTTCAACATTCACAAATCACTAAATACAGCACATCAAAAATTCAAGAACCACTATCAAATGATTACCTAAATAGTCATAGAAATGAAGCCTTTAGGGGGAAAAGTATCCTTCATGATAAACACCCTAAAGAAGTTAAGGATAAAATGACCAGAATTCAACATAATAAAGTTTGTACACAACAAACTTGTAGCCAAATTATACTAAATAATACAGAAAGTATAACCTCAAAAACCTGAATAAAGGAGTGTCTACTCTCTCCAATTTTATTCCATAGAAAGTTGACATTCTAATCCAGAGAAATAAAATACACTAAAGGAACAAACGTAATAGAAGAAGGAAAAGAAGTAATCTAATTATCTCTATTAACAAACAATATGATCCAATATTTGTTAAACCCTAAAGACTCCACCAGAAAACTCTTAGAATTTACACTTGCACCAGTGTATCCAAGTGCAAATACAACTCAAAAATCAATAGCTTTCACATATACCATGCTGAGAAAGAAATCATGAAAACAATCTCATTCACTATAGTTGCAATAAAATAAAATAAAATAAAATAAAATAGGCATAAACTAAACAAAGAAGTAAAAGATATCTACCATGAAAAATTAGAGCTCTGGGAGAAATAAATTGGAGATAGTAGAAATCTACCTTAATGACAACAACACCTATATTCATGGGTTAGTATAGGAGGAGTGAGCAAGCATGTTCTGACTTGCACCCCATTCCTTCTCCCCTCCCCACTCCCCTGCAATGACCCATGCATGCTCAACAGGCACTTTCACATTTACTAATACCAAATGAATAGCCTCAGGCTTGATACATAGTAAATATAAAGTAATATGAGTCATTGTTGTTATTTCTGCTGTTTTACTCTGCTGATTAGCCATCTTCAATGTTTTCATTGAACTAAAATATTGTTTACCTGATATCCAAAACTCTGTAAATGTGAACTTAAACTAGTATAAAGAAGATGAATCTCTTTGAACAAGATTCACCTTTACAATGAGAAAATGGGAAGATTAAATTATCTCAACTGTCTTTTAAAGCCCATGTGGTACAACCTTTGAAATTCCCTGACCTCTTTTATCCAAATGAGCAATGTATAACTTCCTAAGATTTTTTTTCTTTCCGTCATTCTTGTCTTCGGTCATGCCATATCCTCCACTGGAAATCCTTTCATTCCTTCAAGATGAAACTCAAATGCCTTATCAACTCTGTCCACCCTACAGTCACAATAGATAACTCTGTTCTCTGAATCTCCAAAGAGAATGTTTCCTTGGCTATTGTGTTACTCACCCCATTGCATCTTATACATAAGAATGTGTCTTATACACCCCACAGGCATAAGTGGGATCTTGTCCAGCAATGTATCCAGTGTATTTATTCCACTGCAGTAAGATCCTACATTGAAGGATATTAAAATACTTACTGTAATTACGAAATGGAGGAACCCTTATTTACTCATGACACAAAAAATTTCACTGTATGATAAAATCAGTAAGTAGCCACCTTGCGCATTTTATGGATATGCCTTTGGAAATTTCTAATTATACACTGCTAGAACATTCTTTTAAATTATTTAATCTGTACAATTTAATATACTAGAGTACAAGAATTATAAAACGTCCAGGGACAATGAAAATCTATGAAATGTAATGACAGAATTTGTCTTAAAATGACAAAATGCATAGAACAGCATCTTTAACACATCTATAATACAACCCCTACACCAAAAGCTCAACAAATATCATAGAAGGGAGGAAGGAAAAATTATAAAAGTTAGAGTATCAGGAAATCTGCTATAAGATTACGTCTTCTATACATGACAAGGAAGCTGTACCATGAAACCTCAACTACATAGTTGCCCAAACAAGACCTAAACAATGACAACATTAGTAAGAATATCAACATGGATGTGGGAAATCATAGAATGACCTACTGCTATATGAAGCATTACAGGCAATTAATGGCTGCAGAGAATGAGACATTCAATCTTCCTTAGGGATGAGCCTCCCAATCCATTACCCAACACCAAGAGGTCAACCATTAACACACATACATAGAAGCAACCCTAAAATGACTCAATTGGTTATATTTATATACTTATATATGCATACATGTAATAATAATAACAATTAAAGAAAATGAGCCTATTAATTTGAAAAGAAGTGAGGGTGAGAGAGCATGAGAACAGCTGGAGGAATGGGGGAAAGGCTCTAAATAACATAGATAGGAAATTCTTTAAAATTTGATCCAAAAGAGAGGAGGGGAGTGGATATGAACAATATACACTATATATATACTTATGACAGTGTCTGCTGTATTGTATAACTAATATGGCTTCTAAAATATTCTAAACATGTTAAAAAACCCATGTAACCTTTTATCACATTGCCTAGGTTGAAAATCAAGTCTGCCAAGTTAAAAAATGTAAGCACTTGACCAAATGAAAAGTCCAGTGTCTTTCAGGAAGACAGGCAGTGTGAGTTCCTGTAATATGCCTCCTTGTAATAATATATTAAACATATCAAATGATTTAATTCAATTAAGTGTACCCTCTACACACAGGTGAAATGAGGTTAGAGGCAAGGTCAAGGTTCCTTTACACAAAGCAGAGACTCTCAGAAATCGTGTCACTCATTTTAATTTTTGTTTCTTCTTTCATACATCACAGCCTGACCACCTTCCACTCCTGCCTCCTTCCATCTCCTTCGATTCCTCATATCCCCCCCCCAACTACCCCTTTCCCCAGATTCGCTCCTCCTCTATATCTCATAAGAAAAGAGCCAGCCTCCCAGGGCCGGCAAACAAACATTGCATAAAAAGTTACAATAAGACCAGACACATACTTTCATACCAAAGCTGAATGAGAGGCATCCTGGTAGGAAGAATAGGCTTCCAGAAGCAGGCAAAAGAGTCAGAGACAGTTCCTACCTCCACTGTTAGGAGTCCCATAAGAATAACAAGCAACATAACCATAACATTATTAGTTGCATATGTTTATAATGAAAAGCATAATATTTTGAAATATTACATTGTATATTTTGAAATAATACATTGTAAAATAACAATCTAATTAAAGTATGCATTACCTCAGTAAACTTTCCTTGTATGTAGTAAGAACAATATAAATTTATCCTCAATATTTTTCAATAATTCAATATATTACGAGGTACTATAAACAAAAATTGTACAATAAGTACTTCTCTCATCAATTTGAAATGTGATATTCCTTGACAAAAATATCCCTCAAAATACTACCAGCCCTGGGTCACAACCATTGTACATTTCTATTCATATAACTTTAACTTTCTATAATCTAAATATAAGTAAGATTATATAGTATTGGTCTTCCTGTGTCTGGCTTATTTTGCTTAACATAATGTTCTCTAGGCTTATCCAGGTTATTACAAATTCTAAAATGTCCCTTTTGAAAACAGAATATATATATCTGACAAGAAGCAACTTCAGATAAAAGGGATTGCTACAGTCCATAGTTTGAGGGAATCCAATCCATCATGATAATGGGAGGGAAGAAATGGTGGCAGAAGTGAGAGGTAGATAGATGATCATATTGTATTCATAGCCAAGAAAAAGAGAGACATAATCTGGTACACAAAACTCCTTCTTTATACTCACTCAAAGAGCCAAATCCAAGGAATGTTGTCACCATTATTCAAGGTCAGTCTTTCTCCATCAATTATTCTAATTATTCTAATGACATCACAGACATGTCTAGATAAGTGTCATCTGAGTGATAGGCAATCCTGCTGAATTGACAGTATTCATCATCATTTGCTGTAATGAACAAGAGAGTAAAGATTTCTTTTCTATACATTAATTTAACTTCTTTTATATTTATTTTCTGTTATGTATAAAAATGGTCATTTTATAGTATCTCTGTTTTTTAAATTTTTAGGACTCTTCATACCAATTCCCATACTAGTTGAAATAACTGGAATTACCACCAACAGTATGCAAGTATTCCCTTCTTTCTTTAGCCTCACAAATACTTGATTACCTTTTTGTAAGTAAAAATGTATTGAAACACATTAGAATGGATAACAAATAACAAATGTGCCCATCCTAAGAAAAATCTGTTAGGCTCATCTTTTGACTATTTTTAAAAAATGATTCATGAAATTCCTAGGCAAATGGATGGATCTGAAGGGTATCATCCTAAGTGAGGTAACCCAATCACAAAAGAACTCACATAACATGTACTCACTGATAAGTGGATATTAGCCCAGAAACCTAGACTACCCAAGATACAACTTACTAAACACATGAAACTCAAGAAGAATGAAGATCAAAATGTGGACACTTTGCCCCTTCCTAGAATTAAGAACAAAGCACACATTGAAGGAGTTACAGAGAACAAGTGAGGAGCTGAATCTAAAGGATGGACCAACCAGTGATTCCTGCAGCTGGGGATCCATCCCATAATCAGCCACCAAACATAGACACTATTGCATATGCCAGCAAGATAGTGCTGAAAAGGGCCCTGGTATAGCTGTCTCATGGGAGGCGATACCAGTGCCTGGCAAACACAGAAGTGGATGCTCTCAGTCAGCTATTAGATGGAACACAGGGTTCCCAAGGAAGAAGCTAGAGAAAGTACCCAAGGAGCTGAAGGGGTCTTCAAACCTATAGGTGAAAGAACAACATGAACTAACTAGTACCCCCAGAGCTCATGTCTCTAGTTGCATATATAGAAGAAGATGGCCTAGTTGGCCATCATTGGGAAGAGAGGCCCCTTGGTCATGCAAACTTTATATGCCCCAGTACAGGGGAACGCCAGGGCCAATAGGGGGGAGTGGGTGGGGTGGGTAGGCGAGCAGGGTGGGGTATGGGGGAGGGTTTAGGGAATTTTTGGGAGAACATGTGAAATGTGAATGAAGAAAATCTAATAAAAATTGAAAAAAATGATACATAAAATAAGAACACCTTTGAGCCAAATATTGAACTCATGTTTTCAGAATCAGAACTGATAATATCTACTGGTTCTCAAGTCTGGAAATCCTCTGGATACATAGCTTCCTCTAAAACTACATGTCAAGGCTCAATTCTGAAAATATCATGGAATAACAAGACTCCTGCATCCCATATTTAGTAGCTGGATATACTTAACTAAAATTTCCAATCCAAGTGAACGTAGTAATTCTACCAAAAATTCAGACCAACTCGATCCCAGACAGTAGCAAGTGTTAAAGAATGTGAATTCCTTTTGATAACATCTTTAATTCTTTTGATTATACTTATTCTACTTGAGGTAAAGTGATGTCTTATTGCATTTCCTTGATGACTAGAGAACAAGAGAGAAATATATCTTTTCTTATATATTTCTTGATCATTGGTATGTCTACTTAAAAAAACATGCACCAGATATTGTGCTCATTTTTCATTTGGTTGGTTTTCTTGGTATTGGGTTGGATTCAGTATATATGTTGGATAATGACATTATAAAAGATCTACAGTCTGCAAGCTTTTCTCCTGTTCTGTGTGTTGTCACTTAAATGATTATTTTCTTTGCAAGGAAATTGCTTTTATATTTTGTTTGGTTATATTTCTATATTTTCATTTTCTTTATGCCTATATATACATGTGGTATGCACGTGTATGCATATATGTATGTGGTTTATGTGTATAGTATACATATGTGTGTACATGCATATGGGTATACATACATTTGTGTGTGTGTGTGTGTGTGTGTGTGTGTGTGTGTGTGTGTGTGTGTGTGTGTGGCAGAGGCCACCAGTCAATATCAGGTATCTTTTCCAATAGATCTCCACCTTTTTTTTTTTTAAGAAGGGGAAATCTTTATTTTTACTAAGTTTTTTAGGTTAGTACAAAATGGATTTCATCATAGCATTTTCATATGTATCTACCATACTTTGTTCTTATTCATCCCCCAACACCCACTGACTTTCCCCATATACACAGAGGTAGTGCTCTGAGCTGAGCAAAGCCTGCACCTCCTGAGACTAACAACATGACAGCATTAGTGCATCACCATCACCATCACCATCACCATCACCGTCACTAAGCACTTCTTTTTTTATTAGATATTTTCTTAATTTACATTTCAAATGCTATCCTGAAAGTTCCCTATACCCTCCCCTCCAAGGCTTTCTTACTGACTCTGGAGGTTGCCAATTAGCTAGACTGGCTAGCCAGCAAGCTCCAGGGACCCACATGGCACTACTGCTATAACTCTGGTATTATAGATGTGCGTTGCTATACCCAGCCTTTTACATAAAGTCTAGGGATTGAACCCAGGTCTTCGTATTTGTATGCCAAACACTTTAATAACTGGACCATCTTCCCAACTCCTATATAAACATTTATTGTGCTGCTCTTCTCTCAGAATAAGTTCTTAGAAGCTGCAAAGCACTTTGGGGTCACCACAGAGATTACTTGAAAAGTAATGTTCAAAGGAAATCCCCACCAGAAACAGTTCCCTACTGGAGGCAAGGTGCATGAAATTCAGGAAAAAAATAATCCTACAAGTCCTGGAGAAAAATAAAACTTTGAAGATTCATGTTCTTTCCCCAAGGTTATACATGCACTAAACAGCTGCCCAGAGATCTCCAGTGATGCAACTTTCTTGAGTGTTCACCAAGGTTAGGGTGGTCTTTTTTGGTGATACAGCTTCCTTTGAGATAGCCCTTTGCCTACATTCCTGTAAGTAACCCCAATAAACCCATTTGGTTCACCACACTGCACTTTGGTGGAATCATTCACTTTGATCTATGGCAGATTTTGATTCCCTATCTGGGATGACTATATATTTCTTCACATCTCCCTAGGAAGTCTCACACAAGAAAAGAGCCAAAGCAATTGCTTAAGAAAGCCAAGCACAAATTCTCAAATGCAGGATATGTTTGATGGGTAGCAGAGATAGAACAAAAACAAAACTCAAAAGAAAAAAATAAGTTGTAAGTAGAGTGAAGGGAAAAAATGAAGAGAGCTGCTAGCTAAGGTAAAATAAAAGTCAAATCCTATGAACATTCAAGAAAAGATTAAGTAAAAAAGAAGAATACTGGTTGGAGGTAGCCCTAATAATCAAATTGGAGAGATTTGTCAGTGCAGAAGAAAAGAAATTTGGATCATGGAGTTCCCTTCCTAAGTGATTTAGGATTAGAGAGAAAGGAAAAGCTGTTTTCCTATGCTAAGGTACCAATCAAAGCAGAAAGAGATGGTCTATAGAGGAGCTGACATGACAGCTCCAGAAGTGAGCAGCAGGATCCAGTTGTTGAAGCAGGGAAAAGCTCCCTGCCCTGCTGCCTTTACTGCTGAGTTCAACAAGACTGGAGGACAGCAGCTTCAGCATAACTTTGAAAGCTGCTGGTTTCAGTAGCACCTGGGAGGAAGGAGAAATGGTCATCAGGGTGACACATGGAATCTAGTTGCAGTCGGTGCTGAGGCTGGCAGAATGCATATGCCTCAAGGTGCTAGAAACAGCAAGAGAGGAAAAGGCAGTATTTGACTGAAAAGAACTAGGATTTCTCAGATTTTTTTTAAATGTCAAAGGCTGTGAAATGTGTCTGGATCAAGAAAAGGCTCTGGTGTGTGATTTTCTTCTCAAATTCTTGAAGAGAAATGAAATGCCAGACGTATTGTGGAAATTGAACAAGATACCACATAGCGATGGGTGGGAAAGGGAATAAATTGAAATGATACTGCAGCAAGGAAAGGCTATCCTTTTATGTAGCCTGTCACGCCTCTCTCATGGAAAGTGATGATATCATATTTGAGAGAAGTAGAGTTTAAAGATGAAAGGGGGAGGGGTTAAATGTACCCAGATAAATAATGCTTGGATAAAACCACTCTGTCAATATTCAGAGAAAGCCAGAAATACTGAAATAAGACAACGTGAATTAATAAATCTAAAAGCAAAAAGGAAATAAGCTAGAAGCAAAATTCTGCAAGTGGCATGAACTCTTGGCATATTTTCCTATAGAAGGAAAAATAGCACAGAAAATATTTGAGGAAAAGAAGGAAGTCTCGGCAGATAAAGACTTGGAAATTATAAAAATAAGTGTCATATATAACCATCCTAATGAGAACGAACCATTGAGGCAGGTACTTGGAATAGGAAGCTCACATGCCAGTGCTTACAAGAAGGTATGGTGGTTACAGCAAGAAAAAGAATTAGCTACTCATCAGACAGCTATCAACTTAAATCTCAGCCAGGAAACATACTAGCTGGATGGTATAATAAAAACTATTTCATCTTTCTAAGATCTGTTTTCTTCATGTGTAAAATGAGAATGATAATGTTACCTTCAACAGAGGACAATAGGAAGCTAATAAGCTAATAATACACAGAAAAGTAGTCTGAATAAATGTTTCATTGGTTAAGACCCTTAAGTGTTCTTTTGGAGGACATGGGTTCAATTACTAGCACCTGCATGGTAGTTCAAAACCAACTGTAACTCTCGACCAAGGAAATCTGACACTTTCTTCTGACTTCCCCAAGTACCAGGGACACACATGATGCACATACACACATAATGCACATACATACATGCAGGAAAAATTCCCATATATGTAAAAATAAAACAAACAATAATATACAGATAAATTCCTTGAATATAGGAGTGACCAATACATGTAGAGATATCAATGCAGAAAATGTTCACTAAAATTGTATCAGTAATAACATCATAATGGTGGGATTCTGAGAGAGAGAGAGAGAGAGAGAGAGAGAGAGAGAGAGAGAGAGAAACAGAGAAGAGACAGCGAGGTATTTATTTTCTCTAGTTTGTTTCATTTTTATTTACATCTTTTATGAAGTGTAACTGAGATATAATAACTACCTATATAAATATATGACTTATGGCCTAGGGAGATGGCCCAGTGGGTAAAGCACTTCTCATGAAAATGTAAGAACCTAAGATGAAATATCCCAAACCTAGGTCAGCCTGGTAGTAGATACTTGTGTTGTTAAGTGTTCCTCTTATTAGATGGAAGACAGAAACAGGGATCCCTGGAAACTTACAGACTTCCTAACTTTATGTACATAGTGGTGAACAGTAAGAGACCCTGGCCTTAACCAATGTATAACATGAGGATAAACACCTGGGGTTTTTCTCTGACCTTCTTATGTACCCCATATATATCATTTACACAAATTATGTGAAATAATTACATATAACATATAAACTATAAATAAAGTATACAGTTTGAAAATGCTTGATGTCAATCACCCTCCAAACTTCTTGTTTGTTAGAAAACCACTGATCTGCTAGTAACTCATATTTCTGTTTTATTTATTGAACGGAATTTTAAAACAATATTTTATGGCTAGGTTCAGTCACGCACACCAGTAATCCCAGAAGTCAGGTGGACACAATGAAGAGGAACAGAAGTTCAAGGCAACCTTCATAGTGGCCATATTCATTAGAGGCCAGCTTAGGATAGGTGAAACCCTGTCTCAAAAAAACAAAAACACACAAAACTCAGGAAAATAACATCTTCTTTTGTTCTCATCTGTTCCTCCCTGACCATATTCCATGGCAAAAGTCAGGCAATAAATACTGACACAATACTATTAGCTGTGGCACAAACTTTACTCAACGATCATCAGTTTGTTGGATGTCTCTTAAGATTCAAACTTTTGAGGTAGTTGGTGTTTAATGATTTCATTTACATATATAATTATTCATAATGAGTCTCATATTTTCATACCTGTTTATAATGTATTTTGATCATATGTAGATACTACTCCTCTCTCTTCTCCTTCTACTCTGACTAATGCCCTTCCTCTTCGCAGCAAGCTCTCCTACTTGAAGGACTGTGGTGTGTGTGTGTGTGTGTGTGTGTGTGTGTGTGTGTGTGTGTATACACCAATGAATTTTACTAGAGTTGCTAGCATGAACATGAGCTGAACATTTGTTTCCAGGAGCATATGCACCTTGCTAGTGGCTGAACCACTCAATAAACTGTCTTTCCATCACCCATCACCCTTTAACTGTCTACAAATCCTCAAGGAGAGGTAAAGCCCCTGTGAGTCACTCCGTCACTCCATTCTGTATGATAGGGTATTGGTAGATCCAATTTTCTGTAGATTTTGTGAAGATATATAGTCACTGTGAGATCAAGCAGCTATAACATGTCTGGTAGCATGGCACGCTGCTGTCTCTTTTTTGTTTCTCACATTCTTTCTATCTTTTCCCAAGATATTCCTTAAGCCTCGGAAGGGATAATGTAGATGTCCTATACATGGCTGGATGTTCACCTATCATTTGGTCTCATATTTTGACCAGTTATGTGTCACTCTAGTCAGTATTGACCAGTGAAAAAGGAAATTTATTTGTAAACAGCTTACAGCGGCACTACTCTGTCAATTGGATGGTTAAAACATATCTACTTAGCAAAACAACAATAATAGCTTCCTCACTATGGCCTGTGACCTCCCCAGTCTTCAGTTTCTCACCAGCTTTACTATAGCAGTTAGTTACTTCCATAAAAGAATGACTGCCATTGCACCAGCGGCCTGTCAGTTTTGTTGCATCTTGCCTGGTCAGTTAATTTTGTTGCACACAGGTCTACACCTGAGTAATACTGGTGATGACAATTTCTTCCCAGAAACCCGCATAGTGCCTTCTGGCCAACACATGGGAAGTTTCTAGTCAATTCTAGCTTGATTTCTGCATGCCCTGAGACCAAAATGTGTGGCATCTTCAGCAAAAGTAAAAGCGCACCAGTTTTACTTGTACTTTTTTTACAGGTAGTTCTATAGAAATTTGTCCCATGTAAACATTAGTAAATATCATCACCATAGTAGAGTAACAGAACTGCAGGTTGGACATTTTTGTAACGATGTACCATTTTGGTTTTCAGAGAAAAATCCAAATACAAGCATCATACTATATTTTTCATTTTAAAAACTTTTTGTGGCAGTTTTTTAGTGTGTGTGTGTGTGTGTGTGTGTGTGTGTGTGTGTGTGTGTGTGAAATGTTTGTTCTGGGTCCTAAAAACCATGAGTAAAATTTTTTACTAGAAGTGTGTTTAATTAAAAGCCTTTCTCTATGTCCTTTCAACTCTTGTTCCTCATCTCGAAATCCCACAACAACAAGCCAAACTTTATTTGTAACCTAAACATGACAAATAATAGAACTATTGAAGTGATTTGGGCAAAGAATGTGCTGTAAACTATTACTACTCATTGTGCTGTCAAGAATGTTGGTGTGAAATGCATAATCTCAATAATGTGTAATCATCTTGATGATCCATATTCATGCTAAAGCTTAAGATGTTTTTATTCTTGAGACATGTTACAATAAAGATTAGAATAAAAAATGTCAGTACAGTGAAGTGGAAACTTCTATTTTCTTAGAAATTCAGTTATGTCAGATGGTGTTTTGCTGAGGCAGACACACAAAGGAGTGTTTTCCTGAAGTGGACACAAGTGAAATGAGGTTTTGCTAAAGCAAACACATGAAAGGACATGTGATGTTAAGAAAGACCCAACAGATAATGGATAATGCTGGATGGTATTGGTAATCCTTACCATTGTTTATTGGTCATCATTTGTTTGAACCCATAATGAGAAACACACCAAAACACTTCTGGTGGCTTCTTGCTACTTCCTTGGACTCAGGCTGACTGGCAAAGTGATGCTAGCTGATACAGACCCATGTGGAGTTTTGCTAAGACAGACTCATGTCCAGAGGCAAGACACATAGAGAACACATGATATGTGTGGGAAGTATAAATAGGATTTTATGAAGAGTGACAGGGACTTGCTTGCTTGCATAGCTATCTATGCAATGCCTCTTGGTCTCCCGACATCACTGATCTTCCCTTCATTAAGAGGCATGATAGAGAACTTCCCTGGTATCCCTGGTGGTCCTGGTTCTTCCTGCTGACTCATGACGATTTGACTGAGGCCTGGATATCTCTGCTATGCCATGCCACTGCTGCTGAATTGTGTTTTTTATTCCAAAACTACCAAACTGGACTGCTGGTATATTCACTTTCAAATGGATAGAGTTATCACTGATGATTCCTGTGAATTGAACTGCTGAATGCAGATGAGATTTGCTCCAAAAAACAGTTCCTAAATAGGTCTACCTACCTCATAGAATAATCACCTTCCTTTTCCACAACTTCTGGTGATGGGTGGACTAGAAGAAATGTTAAATTGTTTAAGAATCATTATTAAAAATAGGGTTGAGAAAAAATTGAAGCCTACAGTACAGTCCTGTAATCCCAGCTACATAGGAGACTAAAACAGAAAGATCACAGTTCAAGGCCATCAAGGCTACATAAGAGCATAAGAACTTAGTGATACTGTCTCAAATAAAAAAATGAATAAAAATAAATAAACAAATAAATAAATAAGGGCCATAAATGTAGTTCAGTGTTTGAGCTCTTATCTAGAATGTGTGAGGCCTAGTTTCACTCCCTATATTCATAAACAGTAAGAACAAATATATTTTAAACATGTGTTTCTTTGTCATATTAAAAAGGATAATCAAAGCCAATTATAGCAGACGATTAGGCAGCAGCTGACAAAAGAAACTTTTTAGGAGACCAAAAGTAAGTGGGAAAGTAGGAACTAATTTGGCACAGTGAAGAAGCTCATAACTTAAAATGTGCACTGAGAATTTTTGTTAAAAGATACTCAATAAGCTTACAACTTGGATCCATCATTTTTGGAAGAGGGTAGGGGGCAAAAACAAATGAGAAATGAATTGGAAATGTATGTATGAATATTCAAAATGTACTTTCATGCATACAGATGCAACTTATAATCACAGAAAATCATTAGCCAAGACCTACTTCATAAGCCAGAAGCTGTATCCTACTCTTTGGCTAAAAACACTGGAATTTCTTCAGAATCAGGAAAAGCAAATGAGATTTTTAAAAAAAAGAAGAAGCATGAATTACAAAGCCAAATATTAGTTGACAAATCTTTGAATACTAATGTACGACCTGGACTCTACATTCTGAGCAAAAAACTTTACAACCAGATAATTGCCACTGAATAAGAAATTGGAATTGAGTTGCCTAGGTAAACAAATCTTGAAAGAAAATATTTCCACACAACAACCAACATCTGAGGTCTCCAGTGGACCATGTGACCATTTCATGGTGAATACCTCTGGACTTCACATTATGCTTATACACAGAAAGCATAAACAAAGGATTTTGCTCATCAAACAGGTAACTATAATCACTGGATTACTGAGGAAAGCTCTTGAATATGAGAAAAATGAAAGAGTAAAAGAAACTTTACAAAAAAAAAGTCCCTAGGAATGAGAGAAATATAACAATAGTATCAGACCTATAAAGCAAATACAAAATGTTATAAAAAAAAAATAAGAAAAAAACTAAAAACCAATAAGTTTCATTGAGTGTGAAACTTAAGAGAAATAAACAGTTAATTGTATAGAAAATTAAGCTAATAGTTATAACTCGGCGAATAGCAGTTTAATATAATGTGGAAAAAGTAAAGCAAAAATATCCAAAATAGAATAGTAATAATGAGAATTTAAAAACCAGAAAATATTAATTGTATATTCTCAATAGAAAAGGTAAAATATCTGAATCATTGTTAGTTTAAGCAATCTGGCAGTTTCTCAGAAAGTTGCAAATAGTTCTTTCTGAAGACCCAGCTATACCACTCTTGGGCATATACCCAAAAAATGCTCAACCATCCCCAAAGACACATGCTCCACTAGTAGCTTTATTGGTAATAGCCAGAAACTGAAAACATCCCAGATGTCCCTCAACTGAAGAATGGATACATAAAATGTGGTACTTTTACACAATGGAGTACTACTCAGCTATTAAAAACGGTGAGTTCATGAATTTTGCAGGCAAATAGATGTAAATAGAAAATATCATCCTGAGTGAGGTAACCCATACCAAAAAGGACATGCATGGTATGTACTCACTGATAAGTGGATATTAGCCAGAAGGTACAGAATACTCATGATATACCCTTCAGACTCAAGGAAGCTAAACAAAAAGGAAGGTCCAAGCAAGGATGCTTAGGAGGCAAAGGATGTGAGAGAATTGGACTAGAGAATGGAGAGGTAGGGGAATGGGGATGCAGAACCATGTATGGGGAAAGACAGGAGAGAGGCCCAGAGGATCAGGAGAATAAATGAAAATCTGCAGCTGCCTGGGGTGGGTGGGGGTGCAGAATCTCTAGGAAGTCCAAGAGACCTGGGATGGGGAGGCTCCCAGGAGTCAATGCAGGTAACCTTATCTGAGATGTCTAATAGGGAGGACATTGAACCTGAAGAGGCTACCTCCTGTAGTCGGGTATGACTCTCAGTGGAGGGATAAGGACACCAACCCACCCACAAAACTTCCTACCCAAAGTTTGTCCTATTTAAGAGACTTTCAGGATAGCATTTGAAATGTACATGAAGAAAATAATCTAATAAAAAAATGAAGAAAAAAAAAAGGAAAAAAAGGAATATAGGCACAAAGATGGACCAGAGACTGAAGAAATGGGCAAACAATACCTGGCCCAACTTGAAACACATCCCATGGGCAAACACCAACCCCTCACACTATTAATGATACTCTGTTATGCTTGCAGACAGGAGCCTAACATACCTGTCCTCTGCAAGGCTCTACCCACCAGCTAACTGAAATGGATGCAGATTCCTACAGCTAAACATTGGACAGAGGTTAGGAACTCTTATGGAAGAGTTATAGGAAGGATTGAAGGTCATGAAGGGGATGGCATTCCAGTAGGAAGATGAAAAGAATCAATTAAGCTGGATCCAGGAGAGCTCTCAAACACTGACCACCAACCAAAGAACATGCACAGGGTGGACTGAGGCCCAAGTGCATATGTAACAGACATGCAGCTCAGTCTCCATCTGGGTCCTCCAACAACTGGTGTGGGGGACTCTCCCTAAAGCTGTAGACTGACTGGGGTATCTGTACCCCAACAGGGGTGCCTTGTCAGGTCTCAGTGGAAGAGGATGAGCCTAATCTGGCAGAGACTTGATGCACCAGGTAGAGGAAAACCATGGGTGGGGCACCAACTCAGAGGAAAGGAGAGGGGGAGAGGGGAAGGGTTCTGTGATGGGAGATCAGAACGGGGCCAGCATTTGGGATGTTATTAATTAATTACTTTAGAAAATAGTATTAGAAGTAAAAAAAATCAGTAAACAGTATAAAATAATTTCTCAGACCTTTAGGACATGAATCTCCTTACTAAACAGGACCACAGAGTGTCTAGTATAATGATTATAAAAAGGCCCAATGCCAGAGTAAAGCAATGAAACCTCACACCACTACAGAATAAAACAAGATATTCTAAAAGTTTCCATAAGGAAAGAGAAAGGTACATTCCAAAATTCTATGGAAATTTTTCCTTAAATGTTTTTATTTTGAAAATTTTCAACCTATATAATAAGAAAAAGACGAATAAAAGGAATACATTCATATCATCCACTTAGATTTTATAGTTATTATCATTCTACTGAATTTGTACAATTTCAATAAGGTTGTAAGTGGGTTCATGGATAAGGAAAAGAGTAAAGAGAAAGGAACTCCCAGAGTGGTACCTGTATAGCAAACTAAGGAAGTCATGAAGTTGCATAATTGTTTAGAGACAGGAGAGCAGCTTCTCTTGCCAGGCATCTTCTCTAGAGTGACATCATCTTTAAACCTGACACACTGCCAAGATGCTTCCAAAGTAAAGGACAACATGAAAATCCAAATATTTCCAAATGCTTCATTTTGGGAGCAAAGTAGGCTCCAAGCAGATCGGCATGTACTTCCAAGGAGAGACTATGGTGCTGATGAGCAACACTGTCATAGGCCAAGCCATGAGCAGGCATCTGGAAAACAACCCAGCTCTGAAGAAACTGTTGCTTCATATCCAAGGAGAATGAAGAGTTTGTGTTCACTAAGGACTTTACAGAGGTCAGAGACATGCTGGCAATTAGGTGCCAACTGGCACCCATACCTGTGCTATATCCCCATGTGAAGTCACTATGTCAGTCCAGAACACTGGTCTTGGGCCCCAGAAGACTCCTTACTTCAAGGTCTTAGGCATTGCCACTGAAATCTCCAGGGGTACCGTTGACATTCTGAGTGCTGTACAGCTGATAAAAACAGAGAACAAAGCAGAAGCTGGTGAAGCCACACTGTTGAACATGCTGCTTTGGACTGATCATCCAGCAGGTGTTTTACAATGGCAGCATCTATAGCTCCAAAAGTGTATGACATCATAAAGGAAACTCTGCAGTCTTGCTTCCTGAAGGGTGTCATCATTGTTGACAGTGTGTCTACAGATTGGAAGAAGCTGGTCCTGCCTTAGCCTGTGGAAACTGAGTACACCTACCCACTGACTGAAAAAAGCCAAGGCCTTCTGGGATAACCCATCTGCATCCATGGTTACAGCCTCTGTCACTACTGCCACCACTGCTGTTCCTGCTGCTGCAGCCCCAGCCAAGGAATCAGATGAGGATGTGGGATCTGGCCTCTTTGACTAATCCCCTGAAAGCAACCAACTCAGCCAGCTTAATTTGAAAAACATAGAAATAAAGATTCCTTGGCATAAGAAACAAACAAACAAAGGAAAAGGAGAAAAGAAAGGAAGAAAAGGGAAAAAAGGAAGGAAAAAGGAAGAAAGGGATGGAGGGAGGGAGGAAGGGAGTGAGGGAGGAGGAAAGAAAGGAACAAAGAAATAAACAAATGTAGGACTATATAAGAGAGAAAACAGCTAAAAACTTTAAGTGGTCTCTTCCAAAACTAGGATTTAGAAGTCCATAATGCATTTTCTTATGGTTACCTTGGCTTTTCAAAGTATGCAAATATTTTACTTTGATTAAAGAAAAATGACCCAGGACTTCAACTGTATTTTCTTCTGTTCCTACTCCTAACTACAAAGAAACTCCCTGGAAAGTGCATGTAAAGCATAATAGGCCAGCTTTTGAAGGCAGAGAAAAGGAAGACTGACTAGGGATTTTGTAGCTGAGGAACAACACAGTGGTAAACTTCTTGAGATTTCTCTTTGTATCATATATCACAGCCTCAAAGAAGAACCGGCAATGCAGAAATACCATGTGGGCTTGAGCAAAATGGAACCACCAACTAAAGCTTCATTAACTGAAGGGCAGAGAAAGCCTTAATAGGCAGGAAAATTTTGGACAACTACTACTCTTTTCAAGCCAAAACCCCCATATAATGCTAATGTTCTCCTTTACCCATGTCAACAAAGGCCAAGCAGGAAACATCAACTCCTACTTTTCTAATGCTATAAAGAGCAGTCCTCAAATATCCATTAGAGTATCAGGGAATTCTGTGCACAAAGTTTGGATTTCACCCTTGCCAAGAAGGCAATGAACCTCTCTCATTAGAAGTCATCATCAGAAGAGACTTTGACAGTAATAAGATGCCTCTCTCCCCTTCCCATTAGGGTCGTCGAAGAGAAGTCAACCTGTGAGCAGTAATAAAGCAGTCCTCTTTTTCCCCACCCACAGAATTATCAATAGAGGCCTAGGATGGAGCTAAAAATTCTATTCTTGTACAATAATGAAGATCTTCCCATTGGGCATCAACTTAGGATAAGGGGAGAATATAGTTTTTTTATCTCAACCTGATATTCTACTTTCATTGGCATAATGTTGTTTACAATGTCATATAAACATAATATGGAAATCAAATTCAAAGTTTCATAACATATTAGAAAATGTTTCCAATTTTTATTCATGCCAAGGAAACAGGAAGGTATCAAACTGAGTGATTAGAGACAGCCAATAGATGACGATGCTGGCATTACAGAGTTTAGAAACATTTGAGAGATTATTAGCAATGTATTAACTTCCTATCACTACAATAACATACTTGAAACAATTTGAAAAGTGGAAAGGTTCATTTTGAGTTATGGGTTCAAACTTTCAGTTCATGATATGCTGCCTTTGTTCTCTTAGTCCTACACAGAGGCATAATGAAATAGTTATGGGTACAGTAACAGAGAAGGACATTCTTGTGAAGATACAAAACCAGGGAGAATAGTCAATATATACTCCTCAAAGGCATATGCTAAAGCAATAGTTCATCAAACTAAGAAACCATCAGCAATCCATCACTGAATTAATCCGTGAAGAAATTAGATCTCCTGTGACCTAATAATTTGCCCAAAGCCTCATTCACTTGTTGCATTATGGAACACAGCTTCAATACATGGGCCTCTGAATACACTTCAGATGTAAATTATAATAACAGTCATCACAACCAAGGTTCAACAGATACCTGAGAACTCTTTGGGGAGAAACATGGGCCTGAAAAAAAATAATAGAAATTATAAGTAAAGAAATATGCCATGTTGTAAGAGTAACTTTTATGTCCTCTCAACACCATGAACTGAAGTACAGTGACTACAGGAAACTGAATGGAACTCCATTCAACTGAACTGCTCTGCACTCAACTGACTCCATCTCTCACTGTAACTCTCTTAAATAGCTTCCTTTCCTGTGCTGTTCTCATGAGAGTTGGATGTATATTGTCTCTGACTCATCCTGTCAAATCTTTCTCTGACGTGTTACTTTGTCTGCCACTCAATTAGGAGTCATGTTCAAACATGGCCACTTTCTTCTATAATCTAACCTTACTTTTAACGTTTGAGATTAAAGGTGTGCACTAAGGGTACATCTGTATTCCAGCCAGATCATACCATAATACAGGTTGTCTCTGCATTCTCGCCAGATCATATAGACCTAAAAGGCCTTTAGATATGATCCCTTGCCAGAGCAGCCATGTTGCTGAATTAAAATTTCTCTACAACATTTAAAGATGGAAATTTTAGAACTAAAATTTCAGTTATTAAAATAAATTAATTAACAGGCTAAATAAATGTAATTAGACAAAGGAAAGGATTTATGAACTAGAGCATGAAACAATAGAAAATGACTAATTTGAACAATATAAAAATACACTGACAAATAATAAACAGACCTGTGGACTTGGAGGGCTCTAACAAAAGATCTAGCTATTTGAATGAAAATATGGAAAGGAGGAAAGAAAGTAAAACTAAAAATTTCCTCAAAAAACAAATATTGGTTGCACACATCCTTAAATGCCATAAAGACATTAACATATGGATTCAAGAAAGTGGGTAATCTCTAAAAAGGGCAAGCTTAAATCCATAGAAACAAAGTGAGGGACATATTACTCCTTCCTATAGTGACAATTTAAGAAACACTATATTTCTTATTAGAAACCATAGACATCCAAACAAAATGGTACATTTAAACATGCTGGAATGTGAACATTATTAATCTAAAACTTTACATCCAGAACAAATGTTGATTCAGGAACTGGGTTGATCAAAGTAGTATTGGATTTAAAAGAGAGTGAGAGAAGTTTGTCACTAGCAGACTTACATAAGTTATGGATCTAGGCACAGTGGCACAGACCTTCAATCCAAACATTAGGAGACAGAGGAAGGCAAATTTCTGTGAACTCTCAAGACCAGCCTGGTCTGAGTTCAGAATTTCAAGTCAGTCAAAGCAACGTCGTGAAACCCTGTCTCAAAATAAAAAAGAAAGAAAGAAACAAGCAAACACAAATAAAATCAATGCAACAAATAAGAATGTCTAAATGGAGTTCACAAGACAGAGAGTAGAAAAGGAAAAATACAGAGAAAACTAAAACATTTTGATTTATATTCACATAAACTCATCTGTGTTTTCTAATTATTGTATAAATTATGTTTTAGGATTTGAGGGTAAATTATAACTCTACTTGATATGGTTCTAAGTATAGGTAGAGAAAATATTTATAACATTGTATTATATGCATTAAAAGGGGGTAAAATTTCTATGGTTAAACTGGTAAAATAAAGTCACTGGCACAAGTAGACTGATAAGTTATGTATGTATAATTTGATAGTAAATGCATGCATCAAAATACTATGTAAAGAAATCTACTAAAAACTACATTTGAGTCACAATTGTAAAAATACAGAAAAAAAAAACCATGGGAGAGTTAAGTCATCCCTAGTATATCAATAATTACACCAAACATAAATGATCTAAACATATGAATGAAGAGATTAAAATAGAAGAAGTGATTTTTAAAAATTGACAAATGGGACCTCATGAAATTGCAAAGCTTCTGTAAGGCAAAAGACACTGTCAATAAGACAAAAAGGCCACCAACAGATTGGGAAAGAATTTTTACCAATCCTAAATCTGATAGGGGACTAATATCCAATATATACAAAGAGCTCAAGAAACTGGACTCCAGAAATTCAAATAACCCCATGAAAAAATGGGGTACAGAGCTAAACAAATAATTCTCAAGTGAGGAATACCGAATGACTGAGAAGCACCTGAAAAAATGTTCAGCATCCTTAATCATCAGGGAAATGCAAATCAAAACAACCTTGAGATTCCATCTCACTCCAGTCAGAATGGCTAAGACCAAAAATTCAGGTGACAACAGATACTGGCAAGGATGTGGAGAAAGAGGAACACTCCTCAGTTGCTGGTGGAATTGTAAACTGGTACACCCACTCTGGAAATCAGTCTGGAGGTTCCTCAGAAAATTGGACAGAGTACTACTGGAAGATCCAGCAATACCCAGAAGATGTTCCAACTGGTAATAAGAACACATGCTCCACTATGTTCATAGCAGCCTTATTTATAATAACCAGAAACTGGAGAGAACCCAGATGTCCCTAAACAGAGGAATGGATACATAAAATGTGGTACATTTACACAATGGAGTACTACTCAGCTATTAAAAACAATGAATTTATGAAATTCTTGGGCAAATTGATGTATCTGGAGGATATCATCCTGAGTGAGGTAACCCAATCACAAAATAAGTCACTTGATATGTACTCACTGATAAGTGGATATTACCCCAGAAACTTAGAATACCCAAGATACAATTTGCAAAACACAAGAAAATCAAGAACAAAGATCAAATTGTGGCTACTTCATTCCTTCTTAGAATAGGGAACAAAATACCCATGAAAGGAGTTACAGAGACAAACTTTGGAGCTAAGAAGAAAGGATGGACCATCCAGAGACTACCCCACCCAGGGATCCATCCCATAATGAGACACTAAACCCAGATACTATTGCATATGCCATCAAGATTTTGCTGAAAGGACCCTGATATAGCTATCTTGAGTAAAGCTATGCCAGTGCCTGGCAAATACAGAAGAGGATGCTCATATTCATCTATAGGATGGAACACAGGGACCCCAATGGAGGACCTAGAGAAATTACCTAAGGAGCTGAAGGGGTTTATAACCCTTTAGGTGGAATAACGATATGAACTAACCAGTACCCCCAGAGCTCATGGCTCTAGATGCATATGTAACAGAAGATGGCCTATCCGGTCATCATTGGGAAGAGAGGCCCCTTGGTCTTACAAACTTTATATGCCCCAGTATAGGGGAACGCTAGAGCCAAGAAGTGGGAGTGGGCAGGTAGGGGACCAGGGTGGGGGGGTATAGGGAAATTTCAGTATAGCATTTGAAATGTAAATAAAGAAAATATATAAAAAACAAAAAGGAAGAAGTGATTTCAGAATATGACCTTATGACCCAATTCTATGCTTTATGTAAGAAACTTGTTTCCACTAAAATGTTACAAATATGTTCGAAAGAAGCTTAGAAACATATATGCATTCATGTAGATGAACATTATATATTCTGTAGAAACATCTACAAAATAAGGTAGGAATCATATCAGATAAAGTAAACTAAAAATAAAATTCTCAGAGATGAGGGGTGGACATCAAATAAATTATAAGGAAGAAATAGCAGTTTAAATGCATACCCAACAATTAGGCTGAAAAAGAGAAAAAAAAAAACTAAAAGACTCATTGGTATAGAAATAGTTAAATCCACAATTATAATTGAATAGTTCAAATTTCAGCACTTAGCAATTAATAGAACTAGATACAAAATCCATTATGTTCTAAAATTGAACAATATAATTATCCAACAAGATCTAATGGACAGATATAGAAACATGTACCCCAAGAGGGCTGAATATACATACATTTCAAATGTTTTTGAAACATTTCATCATAGACCATATACTAAGACATAAAACAAAGAATTTCTACAATGCCAAATATATTCTCCAACCAAAATAGAATCAAACAAAAAATCAGTAACAGAAAATTAAAAGGAAATTTTCTAAGCACTAAGAAATAAAGGACACATTTTCACAATTCCTAAATCAATGAAGAAAATGTAAAAGGCGTTAAAGTGCTTTGAATAGAAATAACACACCAAAGTTATAGGCACATCTTAACAAATTTACAGCACTAACTATTAATAAAAGAAATGTATCAAATCAATAATGGATGGTCTCACTTCTTGAATATAGAAAAGGAGAAAATAAGGTTCAAAGCAAGAAAAAAAGGAAATACCGAGGACCAGAAGTCCATAAAATTGAAAAGAGAAATAACAAAATCAGTAAAATGGAGAGCTGGTACTTTTAAAAGATCAATAAATTTCATAAATATCAAGAAATGCTGACACAGGTAAAATGAAAACACACACGTTTACATACCAAGAATTATATGGGTATTATTGCATGGGGGCAATCTCATGAGGCCCCACCTGTAGACAAACAACTACAAGCAACTAATCTTTGCTGGGAGACAGAAACTTAGTCTTTTCCTGGCATGAGGCCCCTAATTGGCTATCCAATACTAAGTTGTCAATCCTAAAATCATATACATAGAAATAAACCCAATGGGAGAAGTTGGAGAGAGGAAAGCAAAGAGAGGAAATGATGTGATTATATTTCAAGCAAAACTTAAAACATACAAAATTTCCAGAAGCTTTAAAACTGTAATCCAAGAAACTAGAGTAATGGCTCAGTGGTTAAGAGCACTGATTGATCTCCCAGAGGTCCTGAGTTCAATTCCCAGCAACCTCATAGTGGCTCATAAGCATCTATAATGAGCTCTGTTGCTCTCTTCTGGCCATGCAGGTAGAAGATTATATTCATAATAAATAAACAAATCTTTTAAAATGTAATCCAATGTTTCTTTTTTTCCAATTTTTTATTAGATATTTTCTTCATTTACATTGCAAAAGCTATCCTGAAAGTCCCCTATAGCCTCCCCTCACCCCCCCCTGCTCCCCTACCCACCCACTCCCACGTCTTGACCCTGGCATTCCCCTGTACTGGGCATATAAAGTTTGCATGACCAAGGGGCCTCTCTTCCCAATGATGGCCGACTAGGCCATCTTCTGCTACATATGCAGCTAGAGACATGAGCTCTGGGGGTACTAATTAGTTCATATTGTTGTTCCACCTATAGGTTTACAGACCCCTTCAGCTCCTTGGGTACTTTCTCTAGCTCCTCCATTGGGGGCCCTGTGTTCCATCCTATAGATGACTGAATGGTAAATAAATCAAAAATAGCTAAAATATTTTTATTGATTGATTTTGATATTTGACAATGTCATTCATGTACATAATGTATTATATCTTCTATACCCTCTCTGATCTCCCCTCCTATCCTTATCAACCCCAACTCCTTCCTAGAATCATGACTTTGCAATGCTTTTGTAACATATTTTGTCAAACCAGGGCCATTTGTGTGATTATTGAACTGTAGTATACCTTGGAGCCTTATGACATACCAATAGGTATACAACTAAAAGCAAACTGATTACCCTAATCCCTGAATCCATCAGTAGCAAATAGTTCAGAATTGACAAGTAGGACTTCTGTGCCCCCATTCCACCTACACTCAACTGTTGACATCACATTCTTAGGAAAACCCATGGCAGGCATGTGAAGCTGCTGGGAGTTCATGATTGCAATGGAAGAGTCTTGCCCAGAAAATGACACTTTATATTTCTTCCCTTTTCCAGATTCTTTCTCCTCCCTCTTCCACAATGTTCCCTGAATCTTATAGAACCAAGTAGAAAATGTCTTGTTTAGGACTGAACACTACCCATCACTTATTCACTTCATCTTCTACAGCCACAGGCCTGTGCCTTTACCACCATTATTCCACTGGAAAGAGAGGCTTCTCTGACTAATGCAGAGAATAGTGTTTCTCTATGAGTTTAAGCAAATATTTAGAAGGCAGGTTGACATTTTGTTAATTTATCTAAACAACAGCAGTAGGCCCATCCCTAAGGCCTATGATATCTCCCACCATGGATTTTGAACAGGTTTATATTAACCAGTCATGTATTTCCTTCTGTGAGAAAGGTCCCAAATCCAATCAGAGAGGTTGATAACCACCCCCATCAAAATATTTTTTAAAGAAATTTGCAACAAGAAGAGAAGACAGTTTACCTCATTTCAAAACTTGCTATAAGCTACAGTTATAAAGACTGTGGCACTGGCAGAGAGAGAAGTACATAAAGCAATGAGATAAAATAAAGAAACCACAAGTAGTCTCTCTCTCTCTCTCTCTCTCTCTCTCTCTCTCTCTCTCTCTCTCTCTCTGTCACACACGCGCGCGCACACACACACACACAAATCTGATGTTTAACAAAAACAATGAAAATAATTCAGTATCAATTATGACCTTAAATGAACATAAAACCAGGACCTTTAAGAACACAAAAGAAACTGTTACAACTAAGATAGATAAAAGCACGTTTCACAAAAGGAAAGCTGATATATAGGAATTCAACGAATTCAGAACTTTCTGTGAGTCACCCTTTTACAAGAAGGCAAATGTGTAACTACAGAACCAGAGAAAACATTTGCAAAGTACAATCTCAAAAGTCAAAGATGAAAAGCACATCCATAACTGCCTGTTCTTTACGTTGTTCCTCTGAAATTTTATCCTTTGCATTTTCTATACCCTACACACACACACACACACACACACACACACACACACACACACACACACACACACACATTCTCCAGGGTGACTACTCAAGGATCAAGTATGGAAAGCTGGCTAATCCAAGTTTCATACAGCTTGCCAATGGATTTTGTTTGGCCGGCTTACCAGACTGTTATCAAACTTGATAACCCTGTCTTAAGCTGACATAGGATATACCAGTCCAGCCCAAATCATCCATTTATATAACTTTTCCCATCCTACAAATGTTCTGGATGTGATTCTTGGTGTTAATGACTCTTTTTTAAAGCATTATCTATAGCCAAACAGAATTCCTACACTCTTAATTACAGCCAACATTTTGTCTCTTTTAGACTATCTGATAGGTACCTCTACAGCCAGCACAGACAATTCAGATCCTCCAACTCAAACTTTATCTTTCTACTTTCCCCTTCCCTGACATTTAAGCCAAGATCCAACATTGATACCTATTCTCTAGATTTTCATACCACTGGTTAGAGATCCTATAAACTCTCAAGTGCATGCCTTCTACTACCATGTTTTTCCAAAAAGATTATAGCATTTTTTTCTTTTTATAACTTTATTCTAATTTACAATAACTAGTCAGTCCTGTTAGCTACTTTATTACATAACTGTAATGCCAGACAAAATATATTCAAATATTTTGTTTTTGAAATTTATTTCCTAATTGAAAATGGCTTACATGAATGCAATGTTTTCACATCACATCCGTCACTACTCTCAAGTCCTCCAGAACGACCACCTCACCTTCCCCTTTCAGTTTCATATTCTCTTATTTCAATTTCTTCTACTAGATTCAGTGTATCTGGTTTTATGTTGAAGTCCTTGATCCACTTCGACTTGAGCTTTGTACAAGGTGACAAATATGGATCTATTTTCATTTTTCTACGAATAGACAGCCAGTTAGACCAGCACCATTTATTGAAGATGCTTTCTTTTTTCCATTGTATAGTTTTGGCTTCTTTGTCAAAGATCAAGTGACCATAAGTGTGTAGTTTTATTTCTCGTCTTCAATTCTATTCCATTTATCAACATGTCTGTCTCTGTACCAATACCATGAAGTTTTAATCACTATTGCTCTGTAGTAAATCTTGAGGTCAGGGATGGTGAGTCCCCGAGCTGTTCTTTTATTAAGAATTGTTTACGCTATTCTGGGTATGTTGGCTTTCCGAATGAATTTGAGAATTGATCTTTCCATGTCTTTGAAGAATTATGTTGGGATTTTGATGGGGATTACATTGAATCTATAGATTGCCTTTGGTAGGATGGCCATTTTTACCATGTTAATTCTGCCAATCCATGGGAATTGAAGATCTTTCCATTTTCTGAGATCTTCTTCAATTTCTTTCTTGAGAAACTTGAAGTTATTGTCATGCAGGTCTTTTGCTTTTCTGGTTAGAGTTATACCAAGATATTTTATAGTATTTGTGACTATTGTAAATAGAGTTGTTTCCCTAATTTCTTTCTCAGGTTGTTTAATATTTGTATAAAGGAAGGCTACTAATTGATTTAAATTCATTTTATATCCAGCCACTTTGCTGAAGTTGTTTATCAGCTGGAGAAGTTCTCTGGTAGAATTTTGGGGGTTGCTTAAGTATCATATCATCTGCAAATAGTACTACCTTTATTCCCTCTTTGGCAATTTGATTCTAATAGATCTCTTTTTGTTGTCTTATTGTTCTACTTAGCACTTTGAGTGCTATATTGAATAGATATGGGGAGAGTGGGCATCCTTGTTTTGTCCCCAATTTCAGTGGGATTGCTTCAAGTATGTCTCCGTTTAATGTGATATTGGCTGTTAATTTGCAGTAAATTGCTTCTACTTTGTTTATCCTTGAATTCCTGATCTCTCTAATACTTTTAACATGAAGGGGTGTTGTATTTTGACAAATGCTTGTTTGCATCTACTGAGATGATCATGTGATTTTTTTTCCTTTGAGTTTGTTTATATAAAGGATTAGGTTAATGGATTTTCCTATATTAAACCAACCTTGCATCCCTGGGATGAAGCTTACTTGATCATGGTGAATGATGGTTTTAATGTGTTCTTGGACTCAGTTTCCAAGAATTTTATTGAGTATTTTTGCATCAATATAAGTGAGATTGGTCTGAAGTTCTCTTTCTTTGCTTGGGTTCTTGTGAGGTTTAGGTATCAGAGTAATTGTGGCTTCATAGAACGAATTTGTTAGTGTTCCTTATGTTTCTATTTCATGGAATCATTTGAAGAAAAATTGGTATCAGGTCTTCTTTGAAGGTCTGGTAGAATTCTGCACTAAATCCATCTGGCCCTGGGCTTTTTTTGGTTGGGAGGTTTTTAATGAGTTGTTCTATTCCCTTGTGCAATATGGGCCTGTTTAGTTTACCTGCTCTTGATTTAACTTTCATGTGGCATCTGTCTGGAAAACCATCCACTTCATCTAGATTTTCCAGTTTTGTTGAGGATAGACTTTTATAGTATGATCTGATGAATTTTGATTATCATCCATTTCTGTTGTTATGTCTCACTTTTCATTTCTGATTTTCTTAATTTGGATACTTCCTCTAGGCCCTCTAGTTAGTTTGGCTAGGGGTTTATCTATCTTGTTGATTCTCTCAAAGAACCAACCTTTGGTTTTGTTGATTCTTTCTATTGTTTTCTTTGCTTCTATTTGGTTGATTTCGGCTCTGAGTTTGACTATTTCCTGCCTTCTACTCCTCTCCGGTGAGTTTACTTATTTTTGTTCTAGAGTTCTCAGGTGTGGTGTTAAGTTGTTAGTTTAAGATCTCTCCACTTTCTTTACCAGGGCACTTAGTGCTATGAACTTCTCTCTTAGCACTGCTTTCATTGTGCCCCATAAGTTTACATATGGTGTGTCAACATTTTCATTAAACTCCAGGAATCTTTAATTTCTTTCTTTATTTCTTCCCAGACCAAGTTATCACTGAGTAAAGCGTTGTTCAGGTTCCATGTGTATGTGGGCTTTCTTTAGGTTTTTCTGTTATTGAAGACCAGCCGTACGTAGGCCATGGTGATCTGATACAACGCATGGTATTATTTCAATCTTCTTGTATTAGTTGAGGGGTGTGTGTGTGTGTGTGTGTGTGTGTGTGTGTGTGTGTGTGTCCAATTATATGGTAGATTTTGCAGAAGGTACCATGAGATGCTGAGAAGGTGTTTGTTTTAGAGTTAAATGTTCTGTAGATATCTGTTAAATTCCTTTGGTTCATCACCTCTTAGTTTCATAGTGTCTCTAGTTTCTGTTTCAATGACCCATCCATTCATGAGAGTAAGGTGTTAAAGTCTCCCACTATTATTGTGTGGTGTTTAATGTGTGTTTTGAGCTTTAGTAAAGTTTCTTTTATGAATGTAGGTGCCCTTGAATTTAGTGCATAGATATTCAAAATTCAGATTTTCTCTTGGTGGATTTTCCCCTTAATGAATAAGAAGTGTCCTCATTCATCACACTTGATAACTTTTAGTTGAAGTCTACTTGATTGAGTATTAGGAAGGCAGCTACTGCTTGTTTCCTAGGACTTGTTTCCTTGGAAGACTGTTTTCAATCATTTTTCTCTGAGATAGTGTCTGTCTTTATTATTGACATGTGTATTCTTGTATGCCTCAAAATGCTGGATCTTGTTTGCATATCCAGTCTGTTAGCTGGTGTAATTTTATAGGTGAGTTGAGTCCATTAATATTGAGAAATATTAAAGAGAGATGACTGTTGGTTCCTGATATGCTTGGTTTTGTAGGTGGTTTTATGTGCTTGTGGTTCTCTCCTTTTGGCTTTGTTGTGAGATGCTTTATATCTTGTCCTTTCTTTGGTGCAAGTACCTTCCTTGTGTTGGAGTTTTCCTTCAAGGATCCTCTGTAGGGCTACATTGGTAGATAGATACTGTTTGAATTTGGTTTTGTCCTGGAATATTTTTGTTTTTCTCAATGTATGTTGAGAGTTTTGCTGGGTACAGTAGACTTCGCTGGCATTTGTTTTCTCTTAGAGTCTGCCTGACCTCTGACCAGGCTCTTCTGGCTTTCATAGTCTCTGTTGAGATTTCTGGTGTAATTCTGATAGGTCTACCTTTGCATGTTACTTGGCTCTTTTCCCAGGCACCTTTTAATATTCTTTTTTGATCTGTATAATTAGTGTTTTAATTATTAAGTGATAAGAGGATTTTCTTTTCTAGTTCCATTTATTTGGTGTTCTGTTGGCTTCTTGTACCTTTATGGCTATGTCTTTCTTTAGGTTGGGGATGTTTTCTTCTATGATTTTGTTGAAGATATTTTCAGGTCCTTTGAGCTGAAAATCTTCGTTCTCCTCTATTCTTATTATTCTTAGATTTGGTATTTTCATTATGTCCTGAATTTTCTGGATGCTTTGGGTTAGGAGTTTTTCATATTTTGAATTTTCTTTGACAGTTGTGTCAATATCTTCTATGGTATCTTCTACTCCTGAGATTTCTCTTCTATCTCTTGTATTCTGTTGATGATACTTACATGTGTAATTCCTGACCTCTTTCATGTTTTCCATTTCCAGGTTTGCTTCCATGTGTGTTTTCATTATTGTTTCACTTCCACTTTTAGGTCTTGGATCGCTTTATTCAATTCCTTCACCTGTTTACCTGTGTCTTCCTGTATTTCTTTCAGTGAGTTATTGATATCCTCCATAAAGGACTCTATTATCTTCATGAGATAGGATTTTAGGACAGATTCCTGATTTTCAGGTGTGTTGATGTATTCAGGGCTTGCTGTGGTGGGAGAACTGGATTCTGATGATTCCTGCATATATTGGCTTCTGTTGCTTATGGTATTGTACTTACCTTCTGCCATCTGGATATCTCTTGAATTTGTTGGTCTGGGTGACTGTATGGAGTCTGTCTCTTTTGTCCCTGTGTTGCTTCAGGTCTCTAGGTAGACCTGTGGCCTTGACTGAATCAGACCACCAGTGGGGCCTTCCAACTAGGGGCTCTTCACTGGGGCAAAGAAGCTGCTGATCTGTTGCCCTGGCTGCAGTAGATCTCCTGGGAGGCCTTCAGACTGTTGGGTCTTCAGTGGAGCAGTCAAGCTGCTGCCCAACTGCTCTGAGTACAGCTGATCCTCAACTGCTCTGAGTGTAGCAGGTCCTCAACTGCTCTGAGTGCAGTGGGTCCTCTAGGATAGGTCAAGATATGGTGTCTTCACTGGAGCAGACCAGGTAGGAATCTGCCCCAGCAGAAGGGTCTGGGCAAAAGGGGAAGAAGGGATGGAAGGGGAATGAGATTTGGGAGGGTGGAGATTTTGGCACATGATGAGACTGGAGTCCACCAGGCTCCTAGAGGCAGCTCTGGGACTGGTCAGGGGAAGCGGGCAGGGGGGGGGATCTTACCTACTGCTCTGAGGGCAGCAGGTACTCTAGGATCATTCAGCATATGGTGTCTTCACTGGAAAAGACAAGATAAGAGTCTGCCCCAGCAGAAATGTCACGGTGGCATTTTCATACATACTTCATTTGGATTTATCTTTCTTTCATCCACTCCCTTGTTCTACTAGTTTTTTACCTTCCTGCTTTAGCTCTGCATCTGTTTGCATATCATGTGCTTCTTTTCTTCTTTCACTCCAATTAAACCCTTTGTTCCTTTCTCATGTTCCCTTTCCTAGTTTCACATTATATATATATATATATATATATATATATATATATATATATATATATATATATATATCACACGCACACGCATGATATGAGGTTACACTTATGCCACAGCATGTTTATCTTGCTCAGAGAATGATTTTATTGTGTCAATTCTCTTATCCCACCTTTATGTGAAGTCCAGAAATTAAGTAGGTCAATATACATGCCTTGCAAGTGTCTTTAGCCACTAAGCCATCATGCTAAGTTTGGCTAATTTTTAAAAGTTTTATTATGACAAAATATAAATGCCATAATCTTTATTATTCCAACCTCTTTTAAATGTTGTCTTTTAAAATATTGCATAGCCTGATTGTCCTTATCTAGAGGCCCATATGTACTCAGCAGGAGAGTCACCATGGTATCAGAAGAGGTGGCTCTCAGACTTGGGGTCCCCATCATAGGACCGGGAAGTTGGGGGTCTCCTCCTGTTCCTCCCTCTGATAAAGAGGGGTTGAATGGCTCCAATCCTGTATGGGCAGAGTATCTTGGGCTCAGTGATGGCACTGTTGGGGCCATGGGGGCAAGGGTAGGAGGGTATAGAGGAGAAGGGTCTTGGAGCAACAGGTCCACTGTTGAAGAGTCTTGGAGGATCAACTTCTTCTTAGGTCCAGATCCCTCTTCCTGTGTTTCCTTTTTTCTCACAGCCAGAAGCTACAAGGTGGGTCTTGGGGAAAGAATGGCTTATATCCATAGCGAGGAGAGTTCCTCCACTAGATTCTTCCAGGTGGAGGATAATGCAGTAAGCCAGAAAAAATGCCCCCTCAGACAAGAGGCACCATTGTTTGACCAGGCTGTCATCGACAGCAGGTTTCCCCTGACTAGACATGACTGGGACTTTAATATGGCAGAAGGTAAGGGGCACCTGAAGGTCTATCACCAGGCTCCAATGGCAGGTGTCAAGGGGGCCACACTATAACCCACCAATTTGTCCAAGGTATGTAAGGTTAAGCAGGAACCAGACGAGTCACCCACAACCTTTCTAGAGCAACTCATGGGGGCATTCCACCAATATACACCCTATGATCCCAGAATTGAGAAGCACAAAGCTACTGTGACTATGGCTTTTATAGACCAGGCTAGTAAATATATCAGGAAAAAGCTTCAGAGGCTAGAGGGACTACAGGACAAGTCATTGTGGGGTTTAGTGTAGGTTGTTGAGAAAGTCTACCATAACAGGGAGAGAGAGGAGGAGAAAGAGCAAAGAAAGAGAAAGAAGAGGATAAAAGGAAGATGAAAAAAGAAAAGTGAAAGGAAAGGAATTTACAGAGAATTTTGGCTTCAGTAGTTAGGAAAAGCAGAGAAGAGAGACAGCCAAATAGAGGGGAAAAAAATCTTGTAAACGAATACTTAGCATATTGCAAGGAGAGGGGCCACTGGGCCACAGAGTGCCCAACAAATGGAAGCCAGGGTAGGAAATCCCAGACCTTGGGAAAAGCACCCCCAAATGGAAAAGGTGTTAGCCCTAGGTGAAGACAGTGATTGGGGTAGACAGGGTTTGGACTCCCTCCCCAAATCCAGGGTAACTCTGAGAGTAGAGGGTAAACTCCCTTGATTCTTTATCAACACAGGGGCTTGACCAATGGCCCCGTTTCTAAGAAAAGACCTTGGGTCCAATGAGCCATTGGCACCAAAATGTATCCATGGACTACCCAAAGAACAGTGGACCTTGGGATGGGATGGGTATCCCATTCATTTATGGTCATCCGAGACTGTCTCTACCCTCTGTTGGAATGAGACTTACTCTCCAAAATGGGGGCCCAGATACACTTCCTGCCCGATGGGCAGCAACTAACTGGCCCAAAAGGAGAGCCCATAGGCGAAGGAAAGACCTCTTCGACCAACCCCTACCAGGAGCTGAGGATACCTGTTTTACAGACAGGAACAGTTTTCTCCATGAGATGAGCAGGTGCTGCTGTGATGGACTGCACAAATGTCATCTAGGCCAAACCTCTAACCTCCCGGCAAGTCGGCACAGAACCAGGAACTAATTGCCTTCACAAAGGCCTTGGAACGTGGGGCTGGCAACAAAATCAACATCTACTCGGATAGCAGGTATGTCTTTACCACAGCCCACCTTCATGGGGCTATATACCAAGAGAGGGGACTATTCACATCAGAGGGAAAATAAATAAATAAATAACAAGTAAGAAATCTTGGATCTCTCAGATGCCCTGATGAAGTCAGCAGCTGTGAGTATTATTCATTGCCTAGGACTTCAGAAGAAAAGAGACTTAGTGGCCCAGGACAATAACCAGGCAGATCAAGTGGCTCAAGAAGTGGCTATGCAGGAACCTATCCCAGTTATGGGCCTGCAAGAGAAACCCGCTGGGAAATGGGACTGGACTAAGGGATCACTTAAAACATACTAAAGAAGAAAGGGCTCAGATTGTTAGCCATCCTACCAACTATTGCCTAGAGAAGGAAGGACAGTGGCACACACAAGAGAGGAGAACTATACTTCCCAGCAAACAAGCAAAAGACTTACTAGGCCAAATGCACAGATGGACTCAATTAGGGGATTAAAAAGCTTGTCTAAGCAGTTGAGGGATCTAAAGTATTTATAATGGACCTCAGGTTTTGGGCCAGAGAGATAGTAGAACAGTGTAAAGTATGCCAGCAAGTAAATGATTATGCGGCCAAGAGTAAACAGGGCAAAACACCTAGGGCAGAATGGCCTGGGGTATATTGGAGGCCGATTATACAGAAGTTAAGCCAGGAAAATATGGTTACAAATACCTTCCAGTGTTCTTGGATGCTTTCTCTGGATGGATTGAGGCTTTCCTCACCAAGCATGAAATAGCTACCATGGTAGCCAAGAAGATATTAGAGGAAATTTTCCTGAGGCTCAGAGTGCCCAAGGTAATTGGATCAGACAATGCTCCTGCTTTTGTCTTTAAGGTAGGTCAGGGACTGGCAGAGACATTGGGGACTACTTGGAAGCTCCACTGTGCATACCATCCCCAGAGTTAAGGGCAGGTAGAGAGAGTGAACAGAATCCTAAAAGAGACATTAACTAAATTGTCCTTGAAGACTGGCGCTGACTGGGTGGTGCTCCTTCCCCTGGCCCTGTTCTGAGCTTAGAACACCCTCTACCATTTTAACCTGACCCATTTTGAGATTCTATTTGGTACCCCAAATCCCTTGGTGTCCAGTGGGCCCTCCCTGGAGGTATACCAACTCACTGATAGAAACTTCTTCTTGAGGCTCCAAGCCCTTCAGTCAATACAACACGAGATTTGGCCCAAACTGTCTGCCTTAAATGCTCCAGGGATGCCAGAGACTCCTCACCTCTTACAGACTGGTGACTGGGTCTACATAAGGAGGCATCAGGCACAGTTGCTGGAACCTCAGTGGAAGGGACCCTTCCTGGTGCTGCTAACCACTCCCACAGCCCTCAAGGTAGACACACACTTCCCATGTGAAATGTGCAGATGCCCTGCTTCCCAGGATCCCCTACTGGATGGACAATCTGATCAAGATCACTCAACTTTGATCACTCATGACTGCCTGGTGCTACCTTTGGATTTTGGTTCCTTCCCCCATCCTATGTTTCCGTCCACCAAACCTGTTACAGCATTCACTGTCTCCTTTCTGTTGGGGTTGGTTGTGGCCAGGGCAGCCACCGGGACTTCTGCTTTGGTCTTACAAGGGAAAAATTATGACAGTCTGAGATCAGCCGTTGATTTAGATATAGAGAGAATAGAAACTTCCATCTGTCACTTCAAGAATCACTGACTTTGTTATCAGAAGTAGTACTACAGAATAGGAGGGAATTAGACTTAACTTTTTCTCCAGCAAGGAGTCCCATGTGCTGCCCTAACTGAGGAGTGTTGCTTTTATATAGACCATGCTGGGCTTCTTAAAGATTTATGGCCAAGGTGAGAGAAGGGCTACCCAAGCAGAAGAGAGAAAGAGAACAGAGTCAGGGCTGGTTCAAGTCTTGGATTAACTCCTCCCCTTGGTTAACAACTCTCATATCCACCTTGTTAGGACCCCTAATTGTTCTCCTACTATTGTTGACCTTTGGACCCTGCATATTGAACAAGCTTATAGCCTTCATAAAACAGAATAGGAGCAGTGGGGCTGATAGTCCTGTGCCAACAATATGAGACACTGAGGATAGGACCTGAAGAATGTGAGTTAGTTACCCAAGACCCCTAAGAGTAGCTCTAAGATTCGAGTTTGTACAAGAAAGGGGGGTATGAGGTACACTAGGGGCTTTTTCCAGTCCCACACTCTCCTTACAGCTTCTTCCTCCCACCTGGGATCAAGGCTAAGCCAAGTTCCATTCTCCACCCACAGGAATATTCTTGAGTAAAAAAAATCAGAACGTACTGGTAGTCACATGACCCTCTGGAAAGTCCCAGGTAGAGTTCAAATATGGGTCATGATGCTAGTCAATAGATTTAAAGGTCAAGATGCTTAGCCAATAAATTTGAACTGTAACCTAGTTGATATAACCTGTCCCCCTAAAAAGCATTAAAACTGCTTGTAATAGCAATTTGGGGTCACCTTCTCATCACTTGCCTAGAGGGACTGATTAAGGGTTGACCCTGATGTGCTGGAAAATAAATCTCTTGCTTTTGCATCAAAAAATAATTTAATGTTATGTGTTTTTATCATATTCAGTCCCTTTCTCAACTTCTCTGAGATCCACTCCCCATTTCCCTATCTACCCAACTTTGTATGTCCTTTATTTTAATGCCACCAAGACCAACACATATGGACCATTCATTCTTGGATGTATTATCTTCCACTGGTGTATGGTCTAATTACTAGGGTCTACACCATTGTTTCTCAACCTTTGGAGGTTGAATGACCTTTTCACTGAGGTCACATATCATATATACTATTTACATTACAATTCGTGACAATAGAAAAAATTACAGTTAAGAAGTAGCAATGAAATAATTTTATGTGGGAAGTTTATTCATGCTCTTTAAAAAAGAAAACTAATTCCCCCTCTCCTAGCATTTCTCAGTTGCTAATGGCTTCTTTACTAAGGATGGTACTATGTGCCTTCCTTCCTCCTTCCTGTTGGTATTTGGTCTGGTTTGATCTTGCATAGATCTTGTGCATGATATCACACATTCCATTTCTACTGTACTTTCCATTTCTACAAGACGTGCCTTTCAATGAGAGCTCACATCCTGCCCAGGATTGGTGCTATCACATTTTCACTCATCTACTCTACTTACCTACTTCCCCTAGGAGCATAAATGACATTCAACATGGTATTTGCATGCTTTTGAAAGCACCCAATTCACAATAGTCCAATAACTATTTAAACAGTGTGTATTTTTTTTTTGAGCAAAGACAATCTTCATTGAAGTTATGCCCAAGACTCTTGCAACACAGTTAAAAATACCACATTATAACTTTTGACTGGAAAGTTCGTAAAAGTTGGCAGTCATTCACAGGTTTCAATAAACTGTTGCTTTGTTGAGTAAGTAACTAAACTGGTCTCCTTCATCCTCTGAAAAACTCTTGTACAAATATCTTACCTCCATTATTGCTAATGTTCTCCTCAACCTTCTTTCATAGTATTGTATGTTTATTGGAAACTCTGAGATCAAAAATCTAACCCTCATGCACCAAGTTAAATACTATATATCTTCTTGAAAACTGCACAGCTCCAATAGCCAAAAAATGTGACTATTATCTCTCCTGATATACTCACACCTTAGATTATGTGATATCTATCCAATTTTATCTTGTTTTGTAGGCTTTGTGTACATATATTTTATCCTTTTTCTGCCTATACTCTTCTTCAGAGAAAAGAACTTATCTTTTTTTTTTCTGACCTTTGGGTACTTTCCTGAATCTCAAACTTATCAGGTATTTAATGCACGTTTTTAAATGAATATTAAACAAAATCAGATTAAGGGAAGCATTTCAACTAATTATAAATGCACTTGGCATTTGATTATTATCCCCAAAGCCAACTGCTTTGTGAAATTGAAAAAAATGAGAGTCATCTATGGTAATAATTAGGTATTAATTATCCTGATGGTGATTCCCATTTACAAACATTAACATAGATAGGGGGTTTTCAAAGTCACTGAGAGAAATATATATTTCAGTTTCCATTTCTAAAACTAAAACCTCAGAAACCATTTCCATATGGCTTGTTTGGAAGGTGAAGTGATTGCTTCAGCTTCCAACTAAAACTATGTTGGCAACTCAGAAGTATCTCTTCAAACTCTAAGTAGGTCCCCTGGAGCCCTTCTGAGATAAAGAGCTAAAATTTAATTTGCCATTGTGTAACCCAGTCACGGAAAGCAGGAAGGAGCTCACGTTTTCATCCCCTTCATAGTAGACATTTAATTATATGATAATTACTTACAGCTTGCTGCTCAGCTTCTACTTTTATGAAATGTAAATTACACTTCACTCAAAAGTGCAAGATGAGCATTTAAAACACTTCACTAAATGGGTTTTAAAGAAATTTTTGACATTTTCCCCCAGGTCAAGCATTAGAATGGCAATATACCTTTGAAACACACTTTCATTTAGGTACCAGGAAGTTGGTTATTTAATGAATACCTGAAGACAGAAAAACTCCCAAGGGGAAAAAAAAAAAGAACATAGTGAGTTCTAAACAACCCCAATGGCTTCAATAAAGCCAAAGCTTAGCTCTCAGAATAAGTGAAATATTTTATCAACTATGCCTACAGGTAGATTCATTAACTCAATTTTACTGAAAAGGCTAAAGAATGTCATGATAATTATAATGCTAATATCATTAGGGTTCTAGAGAGAAGACTCTGTGTTTTGAAGTACTTGCTGATCTTGCCAAAGAGAGGAATTTGGTTCCCAGCATCCACATGATGGTTTAAAATCACTCTGGAATCACTCAGTCGGGTGATTCCTCAGAAAATTGGGCATAGTTCTACCAGAAGATTCAGCAATGCCACTCCTGGGCATATACCCAGAAGATGTTCCAACTTGTAATAAGGACACATGCTCCACTATGTTCATAGCAGCCTTGTTTATAAAAGCTGTTCAATTTATAGCAAACAGGAAATTGAGACTTCTCACTTTATAACAAAGATCTCCACCAGTTCATTAAGTTTTTAATCCATCTATGGACTGATTCATTGACTAAGCAAGAACACCCACGATCTTAGTATCTCAAGGACGTCACATAAAAACACTGCTCTATTGAGAACAGCACATTCAACAGACAAGATTGGAGGTGGGAATGTTGAGGGGCTAAACTGTAATCAGTGCTTAAGTAGAAAAGCTTGGCAGAAGGACTCAAAGGCAAAAGTTGGCTCAAAGCAATTGGGAGGCAGGCACCTTAACATTCCTGCTTTGCATTCGGAGGCTTTGCTGTTGTTTATTACCAGCTCAAAATGTAAGGAGTAATCCGTTTCATGCTCCTAAACAGATGTCTTTCATAGTGCATCCAGGGTTTACAAAGGAAAACTTCAAAGATACTAGAAAATAAATATGAACCAGGAGGGAGAGATAACAAATACCAAGGTGGAAATGAAATATAGAGAAATTAAGGAATATTATTTGCTATAGTTCAATTAAGAAATAGGAAATCCTGCCTGGCTACAGGAGGTGGCCACTTCAGGCTCCACATCCCCCAGTGCTAGGAGTCTCAGCTAGAGTCACCCCCGTTGACTCCCTGGAGCCTACCCCATCCCAGGTCTCTGGCATGTCCTAGAGATACTACCCCCTTGCCCACCACCAATTTCTGTTCTCTCTCCTCTGCTCTCTGCACACCTGACCCTTGCCCCATTTCCACTCCCATCCTCTCTCCCACCAAGTCCCCTTCCTCTGAAATCTGTTTCATTTCCTTTTCTGACAGAGACTTATGCATCCTCCCTTGGGACCTCGTTATTATTGGCTTCTTTGGGTTCTCAGACTCCAGCATGATCATCCTGCACTTTCAGGCTAACATCTACTTATAAGTGAATACATACCATGCATATACTTTGGGGTCTGATTTACCTTAACCAGAATGATACTTTTTAGTTCCAATCATTTGCGTGTTAATTTCATGACATCCTTATTTTTTAATAGCTGTGTAGTAATCCATTGTGCAAATGAACCACATTTCTGTATCCACTCTTCAGTTGAGGGACATCTGGGTTCTTTCCAGTTTCTGGCTATTATGAATAAAGCTTCTATGAATACAATTGAGCAAGTATCTTTGTATGATATTGGAACATATTTTGGGTATGTGCCCAGGAGTGGTATAGCTGGGTCTTGAGGTAGAACTATTCCATTTTTTTGCAAAACTGCCAAATTGATTTCCAGAGTGGTTGTATATGTGTGCCCTCCCACCAACAGTAGAGGAGTAGTCCCTTTGCTGCAAGTCCTAAACAGCATGTTCTGTCCCTTGAGTTTTTAATCTTAGCTATTCTAATAGGTATAAGGTAGAATCTCAATGACAGCAACCCATCCATAAAACCTTGGACCCAAAATATGTCTGCCTGCAAGAAGTACAGGGAATGATGTAGAGACTGAAGGAATTGCCAACCAATGACTAGCCTAAATTGAGACCCATCCCATGGGCACTCACACTATTAATGATAATCTATTATGCTTGCAGACAGGAGCCTAGCAGAACTATCCTGAGAGGACTTACTCAAACAGATGCAGACACCCATAGCCAAACACTAGATGGAGCTCCAGAGTCTTGTGGAAGTGTTGGGGGAAAGATTGATGGACCAGAAGAGGATAGAGACTTCCCAGGAAAACCAACAAAGTCAACTAACCCAGACACTTGAGGGCTCCCAGAGACTGAACCACCAACAAAACATAGAAGGAATAGACTTAGGCCTCCTGCACATGTGTGGCAAATGTACAGCTTGGTCTTCATGTGGGTCTCTCAGCAATTGAGGGGAGGGGGGCTGTCCCCGAATCTGTTGCCTACCTGTGGATCCCATTCTCCTATTTGAGCTGCCTTATCTGGCCTGGGAGGAGGGAAGGCTTCACCTAGTCCTTGCAGTAACTTGCCAAGGTTGGGGGAAACTCAGAGGGAGACCTCCACCCTTTCAGAGAAGAGGGGAAGGGGGAATAGGGGAAAGAGCTGTTTGAGGAGGGACTGGAAGGAGGTAAGCTGATATTGGGATGTAAAGTGAATAAGTATATATATATATATATATATATATATATATATATATATATATATATATATGGAAAATAAAATCAATAGGAAGCCCAGCTTATCTATCACTGATCACAATTCCTTACCTTATCACTGCAGATTTTCTTATTTTCTAAGCATTTTCACATAAATTCTTAATAAGTTTGAGTTACAAAGAACATTAAAAGGCAACCAGCTTAATTGTCTTATATTCTCATTTATTTTGTAAATGTTTATTAAAGCATAACAAACTACAGAATAGTTGAATGTGAATTTTTCACACTGTTATACAGTGAGCACACCAGTAGGCAACCACTGTGATTAAAGCCCAGACTACGTTCAGTACCTCCAAGGTCTCTCATGTGCTTCTACTCCCTTGCTGTTTGTGTTATCTGTGTTCAAACTTGCTATAAATGGATTATAGTTTTTGTTTGGTGTATTTCTTAACCTAATAGCCGTTAAATTTATCAATGTCAGAGTATTTTGCTTTTACAGTTACTTACAATATTCTATTGCACAATTATCTCACACTATACTATTCATTCTAATGTGTATGAATGGTTATGTTTCCTTTAAAATGATGCTGTTAAAAACAAGAGTGTTCAAGTAGGGCAGGAACTGATGCAAAGAGCATATAGAAATGTTGGTTACTGTTCTGCTCTTTTTCCATGGATCACTTGCTTCTTTTATTCAGACCAGGACCATTAGCCGAGTTATGGCACCACCAACCTAAACATTAATCAAGAAAATGCCAACAGTCTTTGCCAGTCTGATGAGTGTATTTTCTCCCTTGTGATTTTATCTTTCCAGATGATCCTAGTTTGTGTCAAGTTGACAGAACAACTAATCTATGTAGAGTCTCTGGGATGTAAGTCTTAGAGTAGTATAACTAGATATTTTGATACCCTGGTAAGTCTACCATGCCACAGAAAAAACTGCATATTTGTATTTGGGCAAAACAAATTGAATTCAATGCATTCAAAAGAGAGAGAATGTGAAGTTGGTTGTGTAAAAAAGTATCTATGCATCTGGGTGGAGTTGAGAGAGAAGACTGAAAATAATCAAAGTACATTGTTTAAATCCAGAAAGAGTTAATAAAACCATTATTAGATAAAACAAAAATATCAGGATTTCTGTACTTTAAGAAAATCAAGACTTTAAATCTTTCCCTTTTCTTTTATTAAATCAAAACACACTATGGAATATTATTTTAGGCCTTTGTCTCAAACTGGGAGGTAATTATTAAGTCTGATATGTCATATACTTAATTTAATTATTCTTTTTAATTCAAACATAATATTCTGCTGATGACAAATTAAGAAAAATGAATTAAAATGAAACATCACAAAGACAAAGTTACATATAAATTTTAACTTTTAAAATACAATGTTTATTCTTCAACTCCCTAATGACTCCTTTGGCCTCTTTATGAGAAGTCATTCCCTTATGGTATGGCTTTTGTCTTTCTGTTTTATTTCATTGTTGAACTGGACTAACCTTGAAACTTTCATTTGATTTCTCTATGCTAGTTTTCTTATCAATCAAATAAATCTAATATGAATATAGAAAAATAGAGTATTTTGAACATTTGTACCTGCTTTGGTTTATATATGTGTGAAGTGCTGTTGAGAATATACATAGAAAATGATTTGTTAGAATCACTGAGAACATAAATATTTGACTTAGATACTGCCAAACATTCTACATTTTCTAGTTAACATTACAATGGACAATGTTACCAGAATTCCACTAGTTTTCTATATAGCTTCAAAAGTTGTTTTGCAAAGCTTCTGTAAGACAAAAGATATTGTCAACAGGACAAAAGGGCCACCAACGGACTGGGAAAGGATCTTNGTGGATATTAGCCCAGAAACCTAGACTACCCAAGATACAATTTACTAAACACATGATACTCAAGAAGAAGGAGGATCAAAATGTGGACACGTCACCCCTTCCTAGAATTAAGAACAAAGCACACATTGAAAGAGTTAAAGGGAGCATTTGTGCAGCTCAATCCAAAGGATGGACCCAACGACTGCGGCTGCCAGGGATCTATCCCACAATCAGTCACCAAACATAGACACTATAGCATATGCCAGCAAGATGGTGCTGAAAGGGCCCGGATATAGCGGTCTCGGGGGAAAATATACCAGTGCCTGGCAAACATGGAGGTGGAAGCTCACGGTCAGCTATTAGATGGAACACAGGGTTCCCAAGGAAGAAGGAGCTAGAGAAAGTACCCAAGGAGCTGAAGGGGGTCTTCAACCCTATAGGTGGAAGAATAACCATGAACTAACTAGTACCCCCTGGGCTCGTGTCTCTAGCTGCATATATAGAAGAGGATGGCCTAGTTGGCCATCAATGGGAAGAGAGGCCCCTTGGTTATGCAGACTTTATATGCCCCAATACAGGGGAACGCCGGGGCCAAGGGGTAGGAGAGGGTGGGTAGGAGAGCAGGGCCGGTAGTGGGGAGGATATAGGGAACTTTCTGGATAACACTTGAAATGTAAATGAAGAAAATATCTAATAAAAGTTGAAAAAAAAAGTTGTTTATACTATTGATTTCTTTTATGTAGTAGGTGTCCTAATCAGTACATAGTGGTACCAGGTTGTGCTCTTAATTTTTATTTCCCTGATAACTAATTATGCTATTGACCATTTCAATATCTTATTTGGTGAAATTCCTATCCTGGTTTTCTTTTTTTTTTTAATTTTATTAGATATTTTATTATTTTACATTTCAAATGCTATCCCAAAAGTTCCCTATACCCTCCCCCTGCCCTTCTCCCCTACTGACCCACTCCCACTTCTTGGCCCAGGCATTCCCCTGCATTGGGGCATATAAAGTTTGCAATACCAAGGGGCCTCTTTTCCCAATGATGGCCAACTAGGTCATCTTCTGCTACATATGCAGCTAGACACACAAGCTCTGGGGGTTCTGGTTAGTTCATATTGTTGTTCCTCTTTTAGGGTTGCAGGCCCCTTCAGCTCCTTGGGTGCTTTCTCTAGCTTCTCCACTGGAGAACCTGTGTTTTATCCTATAGATGACTGTGAGCATCCACTTCTGTATTTGCCAGGCACTGGCATAGCCTCATATGAGACAGTTATATCAGGGTCCCTTCAGCAAATTCTTGCTGTCATATGCAATAGTGTCTGAGTTTGGTGACTGATTATGGGATGGATCCCCTGGTGGGGTAGTCTCTGGATAGTCCATCCTTTCATCTTAGCTCCAAACTTTGTCTCTGTAACTCCTTTCATGGGTAATTTGTTCACTATTCTAAGGAGTAATAAAGTATCCACACGCTGGTCTTCCTTTTTCTTGATTTTCTTGTGTTTTGCAAATTATATCTTGGGTATTCTAACATTCTGTGCTAATATCTGCTTATCAGTGAATGCATATCTCATGACTTCTTTTGTGATTGGGTTACCTCACTAAGGATTATATCCTCCAGATACATCCATTTGCCCAAGAATTTCATAAATTCATTGTTTTTAATAGCAGAGTAGTTCTCCATTGTATAAATGTACCACATTTTCTGTATCCATTCCTCTGTTGAGGGATATCTGGGTTCTTTCCAGCTTCTGGCTATTATAAATAAGGCTGCTATGAACATAGTGGAACATGTGTTCTTATTACCAGTTGGAACATCTTCTGGTTTATTTGCCCAAGAGAGGTATTGCTGGATCTTCCACTAGTACTCTGTCCAATTTTCTGAGGAACCTCCAGACTGACTTCCAGAGGGTTGTACCAGGTTGCAATCCCACCAGCAATGGAGGAGTGTTCCTCTCTCTCTACATCCTCTCCAGCATCTGCTGTCACCTGAATTTTTGATCTTAGCAATTCTGATGGAGTGAGGTGGAATCTCAAGGTTGTTTTGATTTGCATTTCCCTGATGATTAAGGATGTTGAACATTTTTTCAGGTGCTTCTCAACCCTTTGGTATTCTTCCCTTGAGAATTCTTTGCTTAACTCTGTATCCCATTTTTTAATGGAGTTATTTTAATAATCCTGGTTTTCAAATGTTTTAAAATAAGATTATCTGTAATTTTTCTTATCAATATATATGAGTTCTTTTAAGATCTTACTATTAATTATATATATGTAGAGTTTATGTGATATATACATAAGTACATGAAATACATATACATATATACACACATGCATGCACACGCACACTTTTCTTCCACTCCTCTTTGTCTTCTTACTTTCTTGTATTTTTTTTGTAAAAAATTTCTATTTCAATAAAGTCTAAGAAATGAATGTAAGCAATAAAAACAGCTATCATGACAGATACGTATGTTTTAAAAGATAATAAAAATAATATTTTGAAAACTAACTCTTTAACCTCTTGTTATGCCAATAGTCAAATAATTTTTATTTTTATTTTCAGTCTATAAACTATTACCACCATATGAAGAATGAGAAATCTTTGAAAATGGCCCCTAACTTCAAATATGGAAATAATACCTCCTTATTTATTTACCGTAGGATTCCATTGTCTGAGCACCATATATTATGTGAAAGACATGAGTGTTAATCTTGGTTGTCAAGTTGATCACATCTGATTAAAGCTAAGCAGCTGGGAACACCTGTGGGGATTTTTAGATTGAATTATTTGAACTAGGAAAACCTACCCTAAATTTGAACAACATCTTCAGGTGGCAGCCCACATCAAAGAACATTGGAAAAGAAAGTTTCTGCTTTTTGCCCTCTTGCCTTCACTCCCACTGACAAGTTTATCTATTCTATTGCTCCTTTTATGCGGGACAGTGGACCATGAGAGGAAGCCTGGTAAGGTCAAGTAAAGGCTAGAAGCCCCAGAGACTCTGAAAGGACAAGGAAGAGCTTCACCTCCTCCTTGAACTAGGCCCCTGTCATGTAGCCACAGCCTCCCATAGAGAGATTTGTGGCCATCCATCACATAGGGGCAACACCTCAAGCCCTTCCACATGTTGATGAGGCATTCCTAACATCTTAGACCAAGACTATAGGAAAAGGGACGTGACCTGTAGCCACTTAAGCTCAAAATAGAGTTCTCAATGTTAATGAGGTATGAGAGGCCCAAAGGGCTTAGCCAATAAACTTCCCTTCCCAGACATTCCTCCCTGCAAAAGGTATTACTCTCAGGTCCACTCTGAGAAGTGGGGTATGGTTTTATGCATCCACTTTCTACCATGACAATAAACTGTTTAGAACCATGGGCTGTCTCTTTTCATCAAGATCTGCTGTGGGAAGCCATGAAGGAGGTCTTCGTCTATAGAGCAGGAGCCTAAACTCCAGTAGAAAGCCTCTTTGTGCTCTCAGCCACAACTGCCACTAAGCCTGCTTTTGTCAAGATAAGGACAATCATCTCTGCTGGGGCAACCAGAGCTTCCCTCCCATCACCCCCCGCCCCCATCCTGGGCTAGACACTGTCCCTAGCCTGAAGGCTCTGACTCCATTCTCTGCTCTTCTGCAACTCCCAATGTCACCTGGATGTCCAAGAATCTGAGAACCCCAAAACCCAGGCCTCCTTGTAGGTTGGGAGAGCCCTGAAGCAGTTCCAGCTTTCCCATGCCTCAGACTGCACTTTCCTACCCCACCCCCAGAGCAGTGTCTCAGCACTTCCCTACAGCCCAACACCCAACAGGGCACACAGTAAAACTCCCTGCCTTCTGCCTCCCCAAGTGTCTATGTTCAGTGGCAGACCTGACCCAGGCCAACAACCCTACAGTGTTAGAACCTACCTCTTCAGGATTCCAATATGGATTGAAGACTGACAGCTCACTAGGAGTCCTCCCTGACTCCAACAGCAGACTGGAACCATTGAGTCACCCAGTCTTGTGGAGTGAACAAGTCATATTCTTGACCTTTCTATTGGGAGACAGCCATTAGTAGACTACCTGGAACACACTCTATAAGCCACTCCAAGACATCACATACATATGCAGATGCATGCACACACACACACACACACACACACACACACACACACACACTTCCGTTCATTCTGTTCCTTTAGAGAACCACAATATGGTAAGGTTATAACAATGAACATAAAAGATCATGTTTTTTGCCCTCAGATATTCAACAAACTATAGAAAAAAGCAAACTTTAACAATCACCTTTTTTTTTAATTTTTAATGGTTATTTAGTCACCAGAAAGTCCCAGATGCCAGGAAAGCAAGAGACTCCCAGGACCCAATGGGGATGAAATTGGCTGAAATACCCAACAAAGGGGAGAGAGAACCTGTAGAGACCATATCCTGAGGTTAAGAATGGCCCCCAACTGAGGGAGGGGGCCACCCAGCCATCTCAAAAATATTAACCCAAAATTACTTCTGTCTAAAGGAAATACAGGATCAAAGAGTGGAGCAGAGACTGAAGGAAAGGCCATCCAGAGACTTCCCCACCTGGAGATCCATCCCAAATGCAGACACCAAACCCAGACACTTTTACTGATGACAAGAAGTGTTTGCTGACAGGAGCCTGGTATAGCTGTTCCCTGAGAAGCTCTGCCAGAGCTTTACCAATACAGATGCAGATGTACACAGCCAAACATCTGACTGAGCACAGGAACCCCAATGGAGGATTTAAGGGAAAGACTGAAGGAGCTGAAGGGGTTTGCAATCCCATAGGAAGAACAATATCAACCATCTAGACCCCCGCAGAGCTCCCAGGGACTAAACCACCAACCACCAAAGAGTACACATGGAGGGACCCATGGCTCCAGCTGCAGCAGAGGATGACTTTGTTGGGCATTAACGGGAGGAGAGGCCCTTGGCCCTGTGAAGGCTCCATGCCCCAGCATAGGGGAATGCTAGGGCAGTCAGATGAGAGTTGGGGGGGACAGCACCCTTATAGAAGCAGAGGGAGGGAGGATTTGGGTTTGCAGAGGGGAAATCAGAAAGGAGAATAACATTTGAAATGTAAATAAAGAAAATACCCAATAGAAAATACCCAATAATTTTTTTTTAAAAAAAGAAGAAAGACAGAACAAAACAGCAACTTCAATAACAAAAACCTAGAAGAAATGACATCACATTTTCAAATGTACAAGATAAAAGTTTGGAAGAATAAATTGCAAATTGTGTAAGATTTTCTACAAAAAAAAAAAAAAGAAAGAAAACCAATCACCCTAAAGCCAGGCATAGATGCATGTGCCTTTATTATCATTATTCTGAAAGCTGATGTAGGAAGATTGTGAATTTGAGACCCGTCTGAGCTACAGAATAAGATCTTGTCTCAAAAAAAAAATCACCCTAATAAATCATTATAATTATAGTAAATGCTACATAAGACAGTTACAAGGAGCTGTAGCTGTACATAATGGGACCCTAATTAGATTGAGGGAGCTATACAATAGTTGCAAGATTGTTAAGTGTTTGCTAGATGGGGGGTAGCACTGATGATAAGAAGGAAATTTAGAAAAAACAATCTTTACATATAAATAGGCATATGCGCGCGCGCACACACACACACACACACACACGCACACGCACACGCACACACACACACACACGCACACAATCTACCTAGGTCAATTTTGACAGAATTCAAGTGCTTTAGATCACAACCAAGATAATCCTAAATTCTAAAGTCAAGACAAAAGTAGGCAGAGTCCGCTTGTCTTAAAATGGGAGTAGCTTTGAAGTTTAGAGTATGAAGAGAAAAAGGTACCTGAATTTCAAAACAGTATCCTCAAACCTAGCAGGGCTAGTAGAGTTTTACACATTCTCAAAAGCAGACTGTGTTATCCTTGTGTTCCTTGACAAATCCCAGGCCAGTGAGTACACCTCAGAGGGAATCAACAAGATGATATCCAAGAAAGGCTATTTCAGCACTCTTAGCCTGTGCACACACACCTTTTTTATTTTTCATTTTTTAATTATTTTATTTATATTCCAAATGTTGCCCCCTTCCTGATCTCCCACATGAGTTCTTTACCCCATCACCCCGCTTTGCTTCTGAGAAGGTACTCCCCACCCACCCATTCCCATCAGCACCCCCTTCCCTGGAGCATCAACTTCCTACAGGATTAGGAGCATCCTTTCACACTAAGGCCAGACAAGGCAGTCCTCTGCTACATATGTGCTGGGGCCATGGACCAGCCCATGTATGCTCCTCAGTTGGTGCCTTAGCCTCTAGGAACTCCCAGGGGTCCAGGTTAGTTGATACTGTTGTTCTTCCTATGGGGTTGCCATCCCCTTCAACTCTTTCAATCCTTCCTCTAACTCTTCCATAGGGGTCCCAAACCTCAGGCCAATGGTTGGCTATAAGTATCTGCATCTGTCTCAGTCAGCTGCTGGTAAAGCCTCTCAGAGGACAGCCATGCTAGGCTCCTGTCTGCAAGTACAACATGGCATCAGTAATAGTGTTCAGGTTTGGTGCCTGTGCATAGGATGGATCCCAAGTTGGGGCGGTCTATGGATGGCCTTTCCTTCAGTCTTTGCTCCATTTTTTTCCTTGCATTTTCCTTTAGGCAGGAACAGTTCTGGGTCAAAATTTCTGAAAATGGACGTGTGGCCCCATGCCTTAAGTGGGGGCCATGTCTATCTAACGGAGGTGGTCTCTTCAGGTTCCATCTCCCCACTGTTGAGCATTTTGGCTAATGTCATCCCCATTGGGTCCTGGGAGTCTCTCACATCCCTGGTATCTGGGACTTTCTAGAGATTCCCCCTGGCTCCCATCCCACATTGCTGAATATTTCTGTTCATTCTCGTGGCCCTCTGAGCTTTTCTCCTATTTCCCCCATACTGATCCTGCTCCCCCTTTTCTCACCCTCTCCCCTCTCCCACTTAGGTCCCTCCCTACCTCTGCCCCATGTGATTATTTTGTTCCACCTTCTAAGTGGAATTGAAGCCTTTCTTCTTGTTAAGCTTCATATGGTCTGTGAGTTGTATCATGGGTACTCTGAACTTTTTGGCTAAGATCCACTTATCAGTGAGTGCATACCATGTATGTCCTTTTGGATCTGGGTTACCTCACTCAGGATGATATATTCTAGCTCCATCCATTTGCCTGAAAATTTCATAATGTCCTCATTTTTAATAGGTGAGTAGTATTCCATTCTGTAAGTGAACTACCTTTTCTGTATCCATTCTCTGGTTGAGGGACATCTGGATTGCCACACCCCTATATTTAAACTTTATCCAAAAATCAACAGATCTTATAACCTTGAGGAGATCATACAGAATTGGGCAAGGAATGTACCAACAGTAGTGTCAACGCTGAAGACTGGGAAGTTCAAGAAGTTCAGTACTTAGCATGAGTCAGAGAAATTCAGTAAAGACTAAGATTGAATTCTCCATTAAATAAAGATTGGGTATATAGTTTGGAAAAAGGTTTAATCATATGTAATGCATCTAAAAATATACTTACTTCACTTCTTATTTTGTAAAATCCATGCCTATTATAAAATTTAATATTGGGAAGTCTATGTAGAATGTGGAGAAGGTCTTAAAACAATTTGAAGTGAGCAACTGCTATATTTTACAGGGAAGCAGTTAAAATGCTTACTACTCAGTGAATGAATGGATGAAGGATTGAGTGAATGAATGAGTTAATGATCTATCTAGGCCTTTTCAGGAGCCCATGCCAAACTCCAAAAATGCTCTCCTTCCTTCATCTCACCATCTCTCCTCCAGGAGACAAACAGAAAGTTGGGTTATGTTGACTTAATCTATTACTTCCCAGCAGTGAAAGCCAGCATCCAAAGTGGATGTCAAGGTTGCAGGGGCAAAAAATGTGCTTTACACTTAACTGAGAAAGAAGGACTTCTTTGAGTTATGTGTCATTAGTGAATCCTAATGTCATTAGGTACAAAAATCAGAATTTGCATAGAAATCATTGCAGGGAATTGTTTCTTTGCCTTGCCACTATTGATTTGCCAGCACCGTTAGCTGTTTAATGCTACTGCTCTTAATTGATTGCTACTGGGGAGTTCCTCAATAGCAGGCTTCTTCAATTGAGACACTGGACCATTCATTGAATGTGATTCGACAACCCCAATTGACTCTGGAGACCTCTGCCTATCTATAGCATAATCACAGAAGCCTCACACAGTTTAATAAATAATGTGGCCCTTCCAAATGCAACACACTCAGGTGATGGTCCAGTTAAAAATATGAACCTGTCCAATTCTGTTCGCCTGCTAAAAATCAATGATCAAGCCATATATTTGTAACTACTTGCAAAGTTGAGTATCTGATCCTGCATTTAAACTTGGCTGGTTTCACACTCTAAGTGCATGTGAGGCTTCTAAAATTCCTGAGTTTACACCTATGATCTTAGGAAGTAGTTGACTGACTATGTAGAATCTCCTTAGGCCAACCAAAGACATTGCAGTGTGCAGTGTTGGGGAGAGCAATGTCACTACCAAAGACTAGAGGAGCTGGGTAGTGTTACAGTAAAAGAACACTAGGTGAGGACAACTCACAGAGTAATGCATTACTTTGAATTCTGATTAGAGTCTACCTCCACCCGACTCACTGAGAGTTATATTATTTTTCACATTTTCATAGGTTCTAATGCCTGTTAAGGGACACACCAAGGACTTAGTCTTTTGTTCTTTCACTCCTTCCAAGCCCATAGAATCCTCATCTAGTTTAATGACAAGAAAGTAGTTTGGGCTGGTTCTATATGTTTTCAAGACTATTGTGTCTATCATGCACAGATGAAGACACAAAGTGACATAGGACAGTAAACCTCTCAGTGGACTCCAGCATGAATGACATCAGAAAAGAGAAAATCGCAGAACCGCGCCGCCGCGCCATCTTTCCTCTGAGCCCAGCGGACACAGCTAGGGACACCCCAGGACTTTAAGATCGCATTGGGGTTACGCGTGAGTGCAGAGGTGGTTTTGGGAGCAGCGGGTCAGCAGTTCACTCCAGGGGCAGGAACTGAGAACTCCGCCCCACCGGAGGCTGGGCCTCCCCCAGCCAGAACCGCG
>LR753329.1:0-64616 GCA_902729485.2 Mus minutoides | reverse complement strand
AAAAAAAAAAAAAAAAAAAAAAAAAAAAAAAAAAAAAAAAGAAAAGAGAAAATCAAACGATTTCTAGTCAGTCAGTCACAATCCCAAGTCTCACACTCCCTTAAGGAATGGGGTTCCACACTGACTAGGCTATAACAACAACATTCTTGTGCATCTGAATCGCAACTTTAATCATTCTCACTAAGTCACATTATACTTATTTAATTATACTGTATTACTGAACCAGAACTTTTAACCTGAAGCCAAAATTTGGGAAGAAGTGAAGGTAACCTGTTCTGATGGGCCACACTCCAGGGTAAGAAAACACTATAGGTGAGGAGGAAACCTGAGAGCAGATGAACCTCTCTTGCTTCACTCTATAAAGAAGAGAACAGCAAGTCCTGTAGCATTTTCAACACAGGCTGTATGAAAGCAGTAGTTGGTGCAATGTGGTATCTGATGAGATAGGGCATGAAAACCTGTTATAATCCTTTAAACTCTGATTGGGTATTAGAAGAAAAGATATTTTTAAAATATCCACCAAGAGGCCTGACAGCTGAGAGAGCTTGAACTAGAGGTTAAAGCCACAGCTTGGACCACCATGCATCTATGACTGAACCCTGAGGGTGTTTCTCCAGTTCTTCAGAACTTGGGCATTTGAAGCTCAAATTTCTGGTTCCAATTCACCACTATATAAACAATCTGAAGAAAAAAAAAAAAAAGACCACACAAGAATCTCATTAGATGCTGAAAAAGTCTTTGACTAAACCCAACACCCCTTCATGTTAAAAGAATTGAAGAGGTCAGGGATACAAGGTGCATACATATACACAATAAAAACAATATACAGCAAGGAAATAGCCAATGTCGAATCAAATGGAGAAAAACTTAAAGCAATTCCACTAAAATCAGGGACAAGATGTTCACAATCTTCATATCTCTTCAATATAGTACTTGAAGCTCTAGCCAGAGCAATAAAACAAAAGGAAATCAAGGGAATATAGATCAGAAAAAAAGTCAAGCTATCACAATTCCCATATGATATGATAGCATACATTAATTACACCAAAAAATACTACCAGAGAACTCCTACAGCTGATAAACTCCATCAGCCAAGTAGCTGGATACAAAATTAACTCAAAAAAAAAATTAGTAGCCTTCCTTTATACAAATGATAAATGGGCCAAGAAAGAAATTAAGAAAGCAACACCTGTCACAATAGCCACAAATAATATACAATACCTTGGTATAACTCTAACCAAGCAAGTAAAAGATCTGTGTGACAATAAGTTCAAGTCCCTGAAGAAAGACATTGAAGAAGATATCCAAAGATGGAAAGATCTCCTGTGCTCATGTATCTTCAGGATTAACACAGTGAAAATGGCCATCTTGCCAAAAGCAATCTACAGATCCAATGCAATTCCCATCAAAATTCCAACTCAATTCTTTACAAACCTTGAGAGAACAATTCTCAACTTCATATGGAAAAAAAAAACAAAAAACCTCCAGACAGCTAAAACATTACTGTACAATAAAAGAACCTCTGGAGGTATCACCATCCCTGATTTCAAGCTGTACTACAGAGAAATAGTAATTAAAATCTACATGGTATTAGTGTAGAAACAGACATGTTTGCCAATGAAATTGAACAAAAGATACTGAAATAAGCCCCCTTGATTTTTGACAAAGAAGCCAAAACCATATAATGGAAAAAAGAAAGTATTTTATTTTAAACATTTTTAAAGATTTATTTATTCATTTGTATGAGTACAGTGTAGCTATCTTCAGACACACCAGAAGAGGGCATCAGATACCATTACAGATGGTTGTGAGCCACCATGGGAATTGAACTCAGAACCTCTAGAAGAGCACTCAGTGCTCTTAACAGCTGAGCCATCTCTCCAGTCCAAAAGAAAGTATTTTCAACGAATAGTGCTGGTATGACTGTATGTCTGCATGTAGAATAATACAAATAGACCCATATCTATCACTCTGCACAAAACTTGAGTCCAAGTGGATTAAAGACCTCAATGTAAAACCAGACACACTTAATCTAATAGAGAAAATGGAGAATGAACGCTTTGGCATAGGAGAAAACTTCCTGAACAGCTACTAAGATCAACAATTAATAAGTGGGACCTTGTGGAATTGAAAAGGCTCTATAAAGCAAAGGACACCATTAATAGCATAAAACATCAGCCCACAGAGTGGGCTAATATCCACAATTTATAAAGAACTCAGAAAGTGAGACTCCAACAACCCAAATAACCCAATTAAAAATGGGGTGCAGAGATATACATAGATTCCTCTTGAATAGCCAAGAAGCACTTAAATAACTGTGCAAAGTCCCTAGTCATCAGGGAAATGCAAATCAAAATGACTCTGTGATTCCATCTTACACCAATCAGAATGGCTAAGATCAAAAATTCAAGTGACAGCACATATTGGCAAAATGTAGAGCAAGGTCAACACTCCTCATTGCTGGTGGGAGTGCAAGCTGGTACAACTGCTTTGGAAATCAATTTGGAAATAATTCTACCTCAAGACTTAGCTATACAATTCCTAAGAATATGCCCAAAGATGTCTCACTATACCACAGGAACACTTGCTCAATTATGTTCATAGCAGCTTTATTTGTAATAGCCAGAAACTGGAAACAACCTAGATGTCCCTCAACTGAAGAATGAATAAAAAAAAAAAAAAAAAAAAAAAAAAAAAAAAAAAAAAAAAAAAAAAAAAAAAAAAAAAAAAAAAAAAAAAAAAAAAAAAAAAAAAAAAAAAAAAGGTACATCTATACAATGAAATACTATTCAGCTATTTTAAAAACAAAGACAAATGGGTCAAACTTGAAAATATCCTCCTTAATGAGGTAATGGAGATCCAGAAAGACACATATGGTATGTACTCACATATAATTGAACATTAGCCGCAAAGTAGAGGACAGACACCCCCCCCAAAAAAAAATGGGTAATAAGGAGGGGACAAGGGAGGACGTGTGAATCTCACTTAGAAGGGGAAATGAAATAGTCATTGGAGGTGGATGGAGAGAGGGAAATGAGTGAGAGAGGGGGTAAAGAGGGGTAGGAGGACAGGGATCGGGTATAGGGGGAAGGGGGCTGGGAAACAGCAGGGAATGAGAATGAAAACCAGTGGGGGACATCTTTGGGACTATCTGGAGACCTGGGATGGGAGAGACTACAAGAAGTCTATGGGGTAACCCTAGCTGAGATTCTTACCACTTGGAGATTTAAGAACTAAAATGTCCACCTCTAGTAGCCAGGCAGGAGTTCCAGTGAAAGGAAGAATGCATCAACCCACCCACAAAACCTTCAACACAAATTTGTCCTGCCCACAAGATGCTCAAGGGTAAAGATGGAGCAGAGACTGAGAGAATAGTCAACCAGTGACTGGCCCAACATGAGACTCATCCCATGTGAGAGAGCCAACCCCTGACACTATTGATAATACTCTATTACACTTGCAGACAGGAACCTAGCAGAACTGTCTCCTGCGAGGCTTTATTGAGCAGCAAATAGAAAGAGATGCAGAGACCCACAACCAAACATCAGGTAGAGTTTGGGAAGTCTTGTGAAAGAGTGGGGGATAAAATTGAGTGAGATGGAGGGGTCAAGAACATCACAAGAAGATCCACAGAATCAACTAACCTGGGACCAAGGCATGCAAGGGGATGGACCCACCCTCCACACACACACCCCCATTTGTAGCAGATGTGCAGCTTGGTCTTCATGTGGGTCCCCTAACAATTGGAGTGTTGACGTTCTCTGACTCTGTTGCCTGCCATTGGATCCCCTTCCCCTGCCTTGACTGCCTGATTGGGCTTCTGTGAGAGAGAAGGTGGTTAGTCCTGATGGAATTAGATGTCCCAAAGTGAGGTGGTTCCTATAGGGGTGGGGCTTTCCTCTCTCTGAGGAGAAGAGGGAGGTAATGGGTAAGGAACTTGTAAGGGCAGGACTGGGAAGAGAGGAGAGTGGTAGGGATGAGACTGGGATGTAATGTAAATTATGAAAAAATAAATAAAATTTGACCTCTTCCCTAACTAATTCTACTGCCAGTTAGGATCCATAGACAAGCACATCCATATCCTGACAATGAACTTCAGTGACTGAGCTGCATTTTCAGTCAGCTTTCTCTTCAAATCTGGCCTTAGCAATGGAAAATAGGAAGTGCACATTTGTACTTCCTACCTGTATACCTCATACAAGCTATCCCATCCTACAAAGCCAGCTCCGGACAAGTGAAAGAACATGTCTCAAAACTAAAGGTGGATGGCTCCCAAGGAATGACAACTGAACTTTACTCCTGCCTACACACACACACACACACACACACACACACACACACATACTCATAGATATATGAAACAGGCACACACACATACACAGGCACACACACATAGGCACACATAAACACACAAGTATGCACTCATTCATACATGAACATGAGCACACAAACACACACGTATATACATGCACACTGACAATAAAAAAGACAAAAAGATGAAAGTAGTTTTAGTGATCTGATTCTCGTAATTGTGTCTTTCTTTCTTTCTTTCTTTCTTTCTTTCTTTCTTTTCTTTTCTTTTCTTTTTGTTTTGTTTTTGTGTTTGTTTTTTCGAGACAGGGTTTCTCTGTATAGCCCTGACTGTCCTGGAACTCACTTTGTAAACCAGGCTGGCCTCGAACTCAGAAATCCACCTGCCTCTGCCTCCTGAGTGCTTGGATTAAAGGCATTTGCCACCATGCCTGGCTCTTCTTTCTTTTTAATTACTTGTTTCCTCCACTTTACTATTTCCTAATTACATTTTGTGGACCTCAGACTATTTTTCTTCTATCTACATTTTATAGCCCAGTTTTTGTTCTTCAATGTCTTCCTGACACTCTATAAAAATTAACTTCTACCCCATCTCATACTTGTACCTTGACTTATTAACAGGCATGATCACACTACCCTACCCTACCCTGACTGATAGTCTCCAAACAGAAGCTTGAGTTAAGAGCCCATGAAAAGCAAACAACTGGCAACCACATGGTGGCAGCAGATTCAAACTCAAAAAGGAAATACTTTTTCGAATTGAGAAGGGATAGCCAGAAGTCAAAAATCTAAAGTTGGAAAATGCAAATTTCACAAAGTTAAAGTTAGCAAATGATAACTGTGTCACACCTGCTCAGAGATGCCAGTTGCCCTCTGGAAGATGGAACTGATTGTGTTCCTGTCTATTTTAAACAGAAGAGCAGTAGAAAGGGGGTAAGTAGAGTAAGGGAGAAGTAGGAAGAGAGAGGAGGAAGAAGAGGAGGAGGGGGAAGAAATGGGGAGACAGGAGGAAAAGAAGGGAGAGAAGAAATAAAAGTCAGTTTGGTGAGTATTATGAGGTCAGGAAGTACATGCTCACTCAGAGTTAGACCCAAAAGACAGAACCATGAGTTCTAGCCATTTAACACTAAAAGGAGAAAACCTTTTCAGTCTCCATATTTCACTATGGAAAACTAAATTATTTAAATCATCAAATAATCTAGACCATTGAAGAGAGTAAAGAGCCTAGTGAAAATACATCTATAAGCATTTAAATTTCTAACTTAAATATATATAATAGAAAACTTATGAAAATAAAAGCAGTATCAGATGTCAAATGATATACCATTTATGTATAGATGACTTCCCAAAAATATGAAAGTCTATAAAATCATAGACTCATTCTGGTTGTTAAACAGATGAAATATAATTATTAGCAATCCAACAAAAACAGACTCAGCTGGGCATCTTGAGAAATGTGGGGCTCAAAATCATTTTTTAATTGACCCCTTAGTCAATGATGTCCAACTGATTAAGGAATGTCTATATCTTGCATCCTAGCTGTCCAAAAAACAAACAGCTTCTTCCTCTCTCATTAGTGCTTTTCTATTTCTCAGAGACTAAATCTATAGTTGGCGTTTATCATAAGAAATCCAAGGCAAGAAACTCAATGGCATACACTAATGGAGTGAGTTAACTCTGTTTGTCAACCACAAAATACATTTCAAGCCCCATCTATGGTACCCACTTTTTTGCCAGCTGTTACTGCATAAAGAACAATTACTAGCAAGATTCTTGGTCTTGATTCCTAGAACGTAGGTGGGAAACAAAATTAGCACATAAAACAATTACACAAAAAGAATGTGTTTGGAACTACATTCTTCAAAGGCTAAATGGTATGGTGTTAAAAGAAAAAAGAGGAGAGTAAATGTAACTAAAGTTGTTATAGAGAGCTGTGAATGATCTGCGATTCACCCATTTGCCAATTAACAACTTAGGCAAGCATAGTTTTATGGATACAGGTAAAAATAGGAGATTAGAGATGAAAGCAAATTTATTACAGTAAAAACAATAAGCAGAGTGTCTATGCTTTTACAATTTTGAATTCCAAAATCTTACAAAGCTATGAAAGGTCAGCCAAATGCCATCTGCACATGATGTGAGCTGCATTGTAGAAGAATAAATTTAGGAAACTCGGGCTTATAGAATCTTCTGTATTGGGCAATAAACATGCTTGTCCCTTTGCACAAAAATGAGACACCATCAATAGCATAGAAAAATCCTATACAAACATTATAGAGAAACACTAGTAACAACAAGCAGTCGATGTCTTCCTTGTAAGACATTGAAATATATGACTTTTAATCAGGCATGCTTTTGTGGAGCCATGATTTTCAACAGGGAGATACCATTCACAACAGAATCAACTCATGCAAATTCATCTCTATTATAAATAACACTTCCTAAAATGGGTTATGTCCTAGATGACAAATAAAATACTGTCATGAGTTGTTTAACGACAGGGATACAATCTGAGAAATTTGTCATTAGGTTATTTCATCGTTGGACCAACATCAGTGTGTGTTTACATAAACCTGGATGGTATTTGTGAATCATTCAACCTGGCCTCTTAATACGACCAAGCAGTCCCATAAGCATGAGATGTTTGAAGCTGATGCTGGATTAACATGGAAGAGTACTTTATAGCAAACATTTTCCATAAGTAAGAGTGTGCTCTAAAATAATGATAAAATTATGGCATTATAGATATACAAACAAGTAATGGGCATTTGTTATTATTATCAAATATTCTGAATTGTATGTATGGTTTTGTATGACTGGCAGTGCTGTGAGGTTTTATAGCATTATCACCACAAATATGAGAGTTATATATTGTGCCTTGACATTATGATAGCTGCATTGTAATCTTATGAGATCACTGTCATATATACACAGTCTCTTCCTGCCTGAAATGTTGTTATAAGACACATTATTGCACTAAGAGGCTCACAGCTTCAGGGCCTTGGTGCAGCTTGCTCACTTTACAGAAAAGTAAACTGAGTCCTAGAGAGCATCAAGTGTTTATAATTTTATTGTGATATACAACTGGCAATTTCCTTATATCTAATTAGCCTGGTGCATTCTGGATTCTTCTAAAAATAAACAGGTCTTTCATAGCAGGATGCAGATTGGAAACCTCATTAGAAACTAAATTATTATCTTCACCAGGTTTTCACTAATGTATTAATATCATGGAGCTCATTAAATGAACTGTATGTCTGATGCACTGGAGTTATTTTCCACTGAATCAAATCAGGCGCCCATCAAAAGGGTTACCACTAAGATGTACTTAATGCCCAGCATTCTCAGAGGCTTTCTGGCTATACCATTTCACACAAAAAAAGAAAACTACACAGCCAGAAAATAATGCTGACTAAACAAGCCACACTGCATGAATACTTACCCAGAGCTCAGTTAAAGGCAATAGTCAACTAGGATGTACTGCTACATCCACTCCAGTAGCAACCCGCGTGACAGGCTGAAAAGTCTTCCGCACCAGGGTCCCGTTTTCGAGTACCTTTGAATTAGAGGACCTTAACACCGTAGGACATATTTCTTACGAGGTTGCAGGAACTAAATCAATCATTTGTCTAGACACACGAAAGGGGATTATAACGAAGTAATATTCACGAAGATTCCTTTCATATTTTAACATATAGCCAAGTTAGATCCTAGGCAGTCCTTGATCAAACCTTGAGCATGTATAGCTAAGTCACTGCCCTACAAAGGAATTCACCACTACCTAGGAATAAGGAAGTTTGCAATCTGAGAAGGAACCAAACTAGATAGTTAGAACTATAGCTAGCTGAGTTACACCCAGATACAAGTATTCACAATGGCCTAGGGGGAAGGTGGACTACGACAAGGGACTGAAGTCCTTGCCCCTGGCTCCTAAATTTAAGCTGACCTCAGGTGGAATTGCTTTTGATCCCAGAGTTAACCTTGAATCTTATCCCAGTTGGTTCTTGCCAGTCCTTCCTCGCTTGTATTACTGTTTTGTTATCTTGCTGGTGTGTCACCTAACTTCCCCATTTTCTTCTGTATAAAAGTCTGATGCTCAATTTAACAAATTACACTCAGATATTACACACTCCCTTGTGTGTCGTGTCTGTTTGTCACTCTCCGAATCTTTGCCCACTTCCTCAAGAGAACTCGACCCACGCAGACAGGGGATCCAGAGGGTCTGTGGAAGTTGGCGCCGGAACGGGGACTTGAACCCCCTGAGATCTCATTGTTGTCTGTTTACTAGCATGCTTGTACTTCACTACCTGCCTCTGAATTCATAAAGGCCATAAATCTGACTGAATGCCTTGTTTAATACCTTCGATCTTTCTCATTTTCCATAAGAGCAGAAATGTGGGACTAGATAAGGGAGGAATGTAAGTGCTGTCAACAGTATTTAAATATAACCCAAAGCAGAGGTACAGATAGACCTTCTTACATTCATAAAGAATCTAGATAAGAACAGTAATCCCAGAGCAAGAAAGTTAATTGGGTTTAAACATAGTTTCTAATTGAGTTTATCATTAAGTTTCTCCTAGAAAGTCAGAAGCAAGTGATGAACAAATGTAAAGTATCTGCTTGCGAGTTTCTGATTATATATGCAAATCCATACAAGCCACGTGTTGAGGAAATATAATTATTTTCAAAAGTGGGAGCATAAGGGAATATAAAACCTAATAAGGAATGGAGTATGTCCCCCAACCTCCACCCACTAGGTCTCTAGGGCCCTAAGGTTGATTAAAAATCACTGGTACCTGATACCAGCTTAAGAAAAATTACCTCATTCTAATTTGTAAACTACCTTAACAGAAGACTCATTTTGAAAGCAACAAGGGTAAAATTGCACTGTACCAAATAGGCTAAACCAGAAATATGTCTATTCAGAGGCAGACACCATGTGTAACAGGAAACTTTGGGAACTGTAGTATATCCAGAAAGGAGTGAGCAACATAATCAGAGGATTTAGAATCTTAGACTTTAATCACTAGTTGAAAGTCCTAAATATGATTAACTCAAAGGCTTAGTCTGGTTTATCCCTCAGAGGATTGCTTGTTTTACCTTTTAACCCTGGATATATTGGTGTATTGGCAAGTAAAAATTATCTACATATGCATACATGTAAATATTATATAATGTGTGTTACATTATATATACATATGTGTGTGTGTGTGTGTGTGTGTGTGTGTGTGTGTATTGAACTGATTACTGCAATTAGGCTAATTAACACATCCACTACCTCACAATTACATTTTGTATGTCTGAAAAGAATTCGAGAACTATTCTCTCAGCATATTCCAAATATGTGGTACACTAACTCACTGTCAAGCTGTATAATATATTCCCAAAACATACTGATTTCCTAACTATGAGTATGTAATCTTAGCCCAACATCTCCCCTTCCCCAAACCTCCATTCGTTTCTATTAAGCATTCTACACATTGTTACTCTCAGTTTGACTTTATGAGATTCTACATATATGTGAGATCATGCAGTAGTTGTCTGTGTCTGGCTTATTGTACTTAGCATAATGTAGGAAAGGTCAAAACAATTGTCATGGTTGGATATTTAAAAGGAAAAGGTTTCTCCTTGGGTACAGAAATAACTTCTAAATAATTGAAGCTATCTAAAAATGGAAAATGCCCACTGTCATACTTCACCTTCTGTTGCTGTGATAAACATTGTAACCAAAAGGAACTTGAGAAAGGGACAGATCTGTCTATCTGACTCACACTTGCAGATCACAGTCCATCACTGAGGGAAGTCAGAACAAGAACTCAAGCAGAAATGTAGAATCAGTAACTGAAATAATGGAAGAAGTCTGTTTACTGGCTTGTTTCTGGCCTTATGCTCAGCTTCTTTTCCTATGCATCCCAGGTGCCCCTGCTTAGGTCTGCTACCTCTCACAGTAGGCTGAATCTTTCCACATCAATCAGAAAACTAGGAAATACATGATTGGGGGGGGGAGGCTAAAGAGGGCTCAAAAATTAAGAAGCTAGGCTGCCTTTGCAGAGGACCTGTTGCAGAGGTTCAGTTCTCAGCACCCACATAGCAGTCTATATAGTGAATCTAATGCTGTCTTCTGGCCTTCACAGGGACTATATTGATATTCTGCAGACATACAGGAAAAACACTCCAAAAGGAAAATGCTCCCATAGACATACATACCCATTGGCCACCTGATGAAGGAATTTCTTCAACTGAGGTTCTCTCTTCCCAGATATGTTAAGCTCACAACTGAAGCAAACCATAACACTTGCCAAGTAATGCAGGATGGATTTTCCAGACAGAAATTATGAGGCTTAGCACATTCACATGATCTGGAAGTTGGAACCTTCCAGATGCATTTTTCTCGTGTTTCTAGCAGACATAAGGACCCCCGACCATCTGGCTGTGAAGTCTCTGAACCTCTGGATTTATTAGGTTAAGAACAACAAATATCTGAGCTTAAGTCAGCATACTGAAGAATAACTTTTGTCATAAAAACTTCATATTATAATAGGACAGGAATGTGGAGGAAATGGTCTTCTAATACCATGTAAGCTTTCAATTAAGTTTGAATTTTGGAGTCTATAAATTGAGTACTCCCAAAAGGGTTGTAGAACAAACATGTGGACAACTTGTAACGTTATGCAGTTGACTGAAGTTATTCATTTTTAAATTTTATTTTTAATTAATTTTATTTCTTTACATTCCAGCCATTGCTCCTGACTGAAGTTATTCTTGACTTTAATTCTACACACCCTAGAATCCTCTCAAAAAACACTTTCAGCATTCCTTGTGCCAAGCTGATTGCCAACAGTTTTCTACTTTGATACTGCTAGCATCTTCTATATGCTTGCTTGCTGACAGCCAAGCTGGATTATTGTCCAATTTATAACATTAATTATTTATGTTTTATAGGCAAGATTTGCTGGCACATGTAGTGTAATGTGCTTTGTAGCTGTTGTTGAGCTGGGACTCTTTCCCATATCTTTCTTCTGATTGTCTGGACCATATACGATGTTATAAGCCTTCTTTCTACTTTGAATGGACTTACTGAAAGTTTAATAGTTCTAAACATAGTGCCTCTACCACTAGAAAACAAGGCAGTAGATCTCTCTTGCTGCGCTTTCTTCCCATTTAGATATACTAAGGCACTTTGTGTTGGCTCAGAAACTATCACAGGGTGAGTAGGAGAAACTGGGGTGCATATAGGGCTGTTCTTTGCTCTCTGAGTTCTTCTTAAATTGTAGACCTTGAAGAAAAAGTGTTTTTTCCATTTCACATCCTGTATCATCAATACTGGATGATGATATGCTAAAGGAGGGTATTAGGTAATTTAGAAAAAATCTTCTTGACAATGTCTAGTTCTGAAACTATTTTCCAGAATACTATTCTATATTGATTATCAAGAACATTAAGTTATTTAATTTCATTTTTATTCTCAACCATATTTATTCAGTAATAAATAGACATCTTAAGCAAACTAAGAAAACCATGTACCTTTAAATGCATATGTAATGGGTATTTTCACCTTGAAAATAGATTTTTGGGGGAGTGAAGAAATGGTTCAACAGTTAAAAAAAAAACACTGACTGCTCTTCCAGATGACCCAGGTTCAATTCCTAGCACCCACATGGCCACTCACAACTGTCTGTAGCTCCAATTTAAGGGAGCTGGCACCTTCACAGACACACATGTAGCCAAAACAGCAATGCCCATAAAATCAAAACAAATCAATCTTTTTAAAAAGACAGTAAACTTTTCCCACATATGCAGATTATGGGTTCCCTTCCCTCTACTCTTCCCCACCATTTGCTCATTTGGATCCACTTGCTTTTTGTTTCTCATTAGTAAACAATCTTGTAAGGAGTAATAATAAAATAAGACAAGCTAAAACAGAGACCAAAGATACAGAAGAAAAGGAGCCCAAGAAAAGACACATGAAACAGATGTAGATGTAGAGACTCACTCATTCACACTCTCAGGAATCCTACAAAATCACTACACTGGAAGCCATAATATATACACAAAGAACCTGCAGGTTAAAGAAAGAGAAAAAAATTTTAAAATATGTAAAAATAAAACATAATATAATTTTAAACTGGGGATTCTCCCTGACCCTACGTTGTGAGACGAGGAACCTCCAAAAGTGCCATTGAGTTGGTTTTCTGTTGGCCAGCTTGTGCTGGACATGCAGCCTACCCTTAAGAGTAGTTTGTTTCCCCAGTAACACTCTTTTGGAGAAAACTAAATGTTCATTTGCCAGTGTTTATCAATTGCAGATTACTTCTGTGTTAGTAATGGAGCCAAGACTTCTTTCAGCTCTAGGCCCTCATCTGGTACAGACCTATGCAGGCCCTGTGCACACTGCCTCAGTCTCTGTGAGTTCATATGTGCATCAATCTTAGTTGACTTAAAGGGCCCTATTTCCTTGGTGTCCTCCATCACCTCTGGCTCCACACTTTCTGCCTGCTTTTCCACAGGCTCTTAGACTCTTTCTGCCTTCTCTCCCACAGGGTTCCTGACCCTGAGGGAAGGGATTTGATGAAGTCATGCCTTTTAGAGCTCAGTGTTCTGCACAATGTCTGGCTGCAGGTCTCTGTATTTGTCCCCATCTGCTGCAGGAGGAAGCTTGTGATTTATGTTTTCAAGCAATTTTCTCATCACATGCATTAATGATGCAATACGCATTTATATGTACTGTATCAATGCATAACTCAAGATGTTTTTCCAAAATATTTGAGAGAAATGCAATTCAAAATGTTCAAGCAACACAAGGACTCATAAATTTGAGCATTCACAAGACATCCTGCCTCCGACACAGGTAAACCCAAGAGCATACTTTGCTCCTCTAAACTCTTTTCTGGGCAGTTGGCTCACTTTTTTTTTTTTTTTGACAGATTCTCTCCATGAACAAGGGAAGCTGACTACCCATATGCTCCCAATTTAGACACAAACAGAAAAATAAAAGTTTATGTTCCTCATAGCATCCAAAAATCAATGCAGACAAAGCATATGTTTGGCCCTTTTTATAACTAGTGCCACCTTTGTACTTTATCAGTAGATAGATACTATAAAAAGCCCATAATAGAGCATATGTATATACGTATGTATGTATGTATGTATGTATGTATGTATGTATGTATGTATGTATATGTATGCATAATCATGATTAGCAGTATAGCCACTATTGGAAGCATAGTAATTAATATCTCCACCAAGATCACATGAAATAAGATATACCATCCCTCAAAAGACAAAAAGATATTGACAAGACAAAATAGCCAAATTTCAACCTCACAAATATCACTTCATTCCTTAAAATTTTTTCAAGACATTCTCATCTATTTCAACTACACTAAACAGATTTTTCCAAGTCACATTAGCTATGTGATCAAATGGGAATATCAAGACGATTGTAACAGTTGTCAATGCCCTTGCTCATTCTACTGCATCTTGTACTTTTTTAATGCCATAGACCCTTGAGTAATATCCAATGTCCCACAGTGCCATCTGTAATACCAACTGAAGCATGCTTAGGGAAAGCAGTTGGCAAATCCATTCACATTCAGCTGCCTGACATGGAATGACTGAGATTTGAGTACGCCTCTCATGGAAAATTATAATTTAGCATACACCAAATATAGGTGGCAAAATGAATGGATAACAAAGAGATGGATTTAAGAGTGAGACAGGCATTCCTTATAGCCTTGCCTCTGATACATGCTCACTAACTGGGTGATCTTGGAAAAGTTAACAATCTGAGCTTCTGGCTACTCATCTGTAAAATAGAGATAATAGCACTTATGAAGCCAGAGATACTACGATGTTTAATGGAATTAGTACTGTTAAAATACCTACTCTATAACATGTCGAATAGTTGGTGTTAAATAAATATTTATTTGTCCTTATCCTGCAGGGATAATTTGTGTGTTTTTTTTAATCCATAGGTAAAGGCAGTTTGTGAAAATCCAGAAACTCTTTTGCTTTGACATTAAACCACAAAACTATTTTGTACCCAAAAGGACATGCATGGTATGTACTCACTGATAAGTAGATGTTAGCCAAAATGTAGATTACCCAAGATACACAACATAGACTCAAAGAAGTTAAACAAGAAGGAAGGCCCAAGAAGGGGGAATAAAATAGTCATGGGAGACAGAGGGAGGGAGGAAACTGAATGGGAGAGGGGAGGGGGAGGAGAATAGGGGGACAGTATCAGGTAAGGGGAGAGACAGGAGAGAGGACCAGAAGACTGGGATAATGAATGGAAATGTACAACTGACTCTAGTGGAGGCTGAGGGGAATCTCTAGGAAGTCACAGAGGCCTGGGATGGGGGAGGCTCCCAGGACTCAATGAAGGTGACCTTAGCTGAAATCCCCAGCAATGGGGAGATGGAACCTGAAGAGACCACCTCCAGTAGCCAGACAGAACCCCTAATGGGGACACCAATCCACCTACAAAAAACTTTTGACCCAAAATTACTTCTCTTATTTTTTTTTATTTTTTAATTAGATATTTTCTTAATTTACATTTCAAATGCTATCCCAAAAGATCCCTCTACCCTCCCCCCACCCCGCTACCCTACCCACCGACTCCCACTTCTTGGCCATGGTGTTCCCCTGTATTGGGGCATATAAAGTTTGCAATACCAAGGGGCCTCTCTTCCCAATGATGGCTGACTAGGCCATCTTCTGCTACATATGCAGCTAGAGATACGAGCTCTGGGGGTTCTGGTTAGTTCATATTGTTGTTCCTCTTTTAGGGGTGCAGGCCCCTTCAGCTCCTTGGGAACTTTCTCTAGCTTCTCCATTGGGGGCCCTGTGTTCCATCATATAGATGACTGTGAGCATCCACTTCTGTATTTGCCAGGCACTGGCATAGCCTCATATGAGATGGTTATATCAGGGTCCCTTCAGCAAATTCTTGCTGTCCTATGCAATAGTGTCTGGGTTTAGTGACTGATTATGGGATGGATCCCCGGGTGGGGTAGTCTCTGAATGGTCCATTCTTTCGTCTTAGCTCCAAACTCTGTCTCTGTAACTCCTTTCATGGGTATTTTTTCCCTATTTTAAGGAGGAATGATGTATCCACACACTGGTCTTCCTTCTTGATTTTCTCGTATTTTGCAAATTGTATCTTGGGTATTCTAAGATCCAAAATTTCTTCTGTTTAAAAGAAATGCAGGGACAAAAATGGAGCAGAGACAGAAGGACTGGCTGACCAATGACAGCCCCACTTTGGATCCATCCCATGGTTAGGCACCAATCCTTGACACTATTCCTGATGCCATGTTGTGCTTGCAGACAGGAGCCTAGCATGGCTGTCCTCTGAGAGGCTCTACCAACAGCTGACTTAGATAGATGCAGATACCAAGCATGCGATAGAGGTCAGGGACCCCTATGAAAGAGGGCAAGGATTGAAAGAACTGAAGGGGATGACAACCCCACAGGAAGACCAACAGTGTCAACTAACCTGAACCTCTGGAAGCTCCCAGAGACTGAGCCACCAACCAAAGAGCATACATGGGTTGGTCCAAGGCCCCAGCACATACGTAGCAGAGAGCTGCCTTGTCTAGCCTCAATGGAAGAGGATTGCCTAATCCTGTAGAGACTTGATGCCCCAGGATAGAAGGATACTGGGGCCAGAGATGCCCTTGGGTCCTTACCTTCAAGTTCTGGATGACAGCAAAGGGCAATGCCAATAGTGCATATGGATTTAGGAGACTCTTGTAAACCAACAACTTAAAAGGAAATTTCCAATGCTTAGCACTGAGGTTAGCTAGTACATGGCTCTTAGGTGTAAGCACCATCATCCCACGGCATAACTTGATTAAAGCTACACAAGACATCAATGGGAGGGGAGGCCCTCAGTCCTGTGGAGGTTTGATGTCCCAACATAGGGGAATGCTGGAGGAGTGAGGCAGAAGAGGGTGGGTGGGAGGGGGAGTACCCTCATAGAGGCAAAGGGGAGGGAGGAGAGGGAGGTTTTGGGATGGGAGGGGGTTGTGTAGGGGTAACTGGGAAGTGGGATATCATTTGAGATGTAAACAAATGGAATGATTAATTTAAAACACACACACACACAGCTATTATGTCTCTCCTGCTAGTACCAGTCATTATTTCTTATGTAATTTCATATAATACATATGTGTGTTTGTATTTTAAGTAAGTTTAGAATGTTCCCCTGTGGGTTTTTCACACATCCTTGGTGTTATTTATCACTCCTTCCTTCCTGTTCCACTGTATTATCTTTTCTCCCACTTCCCCAGTTAAAGTCTCCCTCTTTTGCCCATTACCTTCTTTATACTACCCCATGACTTCTACTACCCCCTCTTCTAGAGTTCTTTATTGCCCCTCTCCATGATCCCTTGCTACTTCCCTGATTTATTCACTTACCTCACTCAAATCTAAAGATTCAGAGCTACGATCTACAAGTAAAAGAACATGGAGCACATATCTTTCCAGGTTTGGCATATCGTATTCTGTATATTTACCACTTTAATCCATTTACCTGAAAATTTCATGATTTCACTTTTAGCACAATTCTTTAAGTATTTGTTTTTATTTTACATATATGTGTATGTCTCTGTGTGTATATCTTTATGTGTGTGGGTACCAAAGTAGGCCAGACAATATCAGATCCCCTGGAGCAAGAGTGACCAATAATTGTGAACCATTCACTGTCTGTGTCAGGATCAGAACTCAGGTCCTTCAGAAGAGCAGCAAGTTCTCTTTACCACTGGGCCATCTCTCCAGACCCTTTAACTCCTCTTATAAGAAAGCCAATGCAGAAACTTGCAGCCCAATTGCACTGATTTGAAAACAGGTTCCAAGAAAGTTAAATCGCTTTTCCAAGTCTCAAGCAGTATTTAACAGAACTGGAGCCAATGGGCTTTTATCTAATACAGAAGTATCTTTCACTGGACAAGGCCAAGTTTCTTGGCAGTCATGGGGAGAAAGAGAGTTTCTGTACAAGATCATATTTCTCAGCAGTCATAGAGACAGACAGTTACTGCATTTCCTCCAACATGAATGTTTTTCTTCTTTCCTCATTACTGGAGTGTCAGCTCATGAAGGTTAAAGCCTAGCAAGCAAGACCAGGTCAAAGTCAATATAGGTTTTATATAACAGATCTAATGAAGTTCTGCTGAGAACAGAACAAATGGGAGATATATAACTATAGTATGTATTTATAATGTACAAAGTTATTAGAATATATAGTATATGTGGTGGCTTGAATAAGAATGGCCCCCCAAAGTGAATATCTTTGAATGTGTAGCCACCAGAGAGTGGAAGTATTTGAAATGAGTAGGCATGCAGCCTTGATAGAGGAAGTATGTCTCTGGGGGTTTGCTCTGTATGTCTGTCTGTCGTTCTATCCTCTATCTTTATCTCTCTGTCTTTCTATTGCTTAGCCTATGGACCAGGATGTAGAACTCTCTGATACTTCTCCAGCACCAGGTTTGCCTGCATGCCACCATGCTCCCAAAAATAAGGGTAATAGACTAAAACTCTGAAAATGTAAGCAATTCCCCTCAATTAAATGTTTGGTTTTTTGTTAGAGATTCCATGGCCATGATATCTCTTTACAGCAATAGAAGAATGACTAAGATATTATATGTGTGTTTATATAGAGTATATTTGTCAGTGTTCTATAAGGAATTGGTTGATTTTATTATGGAGGGTAAGAAGTCTCAAGTCTTGTAAGAGATGCAGAAGATCTGATGTTTCCCATCAAAAGGCAATAAGGTTGAAAACCACAAAAGTTAAGTCAGTGAACAGTCTAGCATGAAGTAGGGAGGAAAGAGACACTTTTCTGTAAGACTGAGGCTTCTAGTAAGCCAACCACACTCCAGTGGTTGGCCTTACATCATTGAGTGTAGGAGCAACACAAATTTAAGTTCATGTCTTATTAAATATAAAAACAATGAAATGAAGTTGGTATTGGTGAGGTAGAGACAGATCTGGGAATAGTTAGTGGGAGGAGTTGAGGTGAATGTGGCCAAAATTCATTGTATGAAACTGTCAAAGTAATTTAAATATTTTTGAAAAAAAAAAGAAAACCAAAAGAGGCAATATTTCAGCTTGCATTTTAGCACAAACAAATAAATATAGGACAGAATCCCTCTTCCTAGCTGAGAGTCATGGCTGATTGAATGAGGCCCATCATTGTTGGGAAGAGCAAGCTTCTTTCCTCTCTCCACTAAGTAAATGTTAGCTTAATCCAAAATGTTTTCACAAACACCTTCAGAAGGATGTTTGACTAGATTTGTGTGTAACTCAGGGCCCAGACAATGAACACATAAAATTAAACGTCATAACCAGGAAAAGATCTTCTCAGATCTTGGCATATCTGTGATCTGAAATATCCTTTATTTCATGTAGCATGTTCAATGGTTCCACAGAAATTGCCCCCACTAATGTCTTTCAATTTCTTTTGCATAATATATTTTCTCTAGTGTATACTAATGCCTTCAAGGCGAAGGTTCTAGGCATTAAACTATCTGACCACACAGATACTCTCAGGAGCCCAAATATATTTAAATATGCTTGGGAAAAATTTCAATTTATTATTTGAGAATTTCATGCAGTATATATTCTTTTTAATTCTTCAGAGCAAGAATATACACCTGAGTCTCAAATTTGGTCACAGAAACCTTATATTCTTGCCATCTTATAGAGTTTACTCTGAGAGCAGCTGTTTTCTCTCTCTGATCTTAATTTAGTGAGTTTCTCTTGTTAGAGTGTAACTGTCTCACAAACTCCAATCTTGCAAATCAAGCTAACCATAGGGTTTTATTAAAGCAGCTATCTTACTTGACTGAAGGTGAAAGACCTTCCTTCATGGAAGTGGTAGAAGTGGGGGACCACACTGTACACAAACTCTTAACTCCTAAGGAACCATGCTGTCAGGCTTCTTCAATCTCAATACATTAGCATCCTCCCAGTGAGCAGATCATAACAGCAGTTTCCTACCTCCACCTTTGGTTAAAATGGCAAATTGTGTGCTGTTTTAAATATGTATTGTAGGTTTTGTGGGGTGGGTTTGCTTTTTTAACTTTTTAAAATTCTTTATGAATTTCACACCATGCATCCCAATCCCACTCATCTCCATGACGCTTTGTCTCTGCCCTCTGCCCTTTCAACCTCCCCCCGCAAAAGAAAACAAAACAAAACAAAAAATAAATAGATAAAATAAGACAATTTTAATTAAAAATAAAACAAAATTTTATCGTGGCAGCTGTAGTGTGTCCTGGTGTGTTACAGAGTATAACCCTTTTTGTCCACCGTCTTTATTTGCAAATGTTCATTGCAATGTGTCATTAGTCTAGTTTGAGGTCTCTGGCTTGTGCCATACTGTCAATACTAGATTCTCTCCAAAACTCCTCTCAGATATTCTGTTGTTGCCCTGGAGATCCTGCAGGTCCAAACCCTCCATGATCTCCAGCAGATAGAGTAGATATTGGAGAGATGTCACAGTTGTTAAGGGCTAGGCTCATAACCAAAAATGTTTTGGTTTTTAATGCTTTAACTGAGAATCTAGAAACCTTGAGAGCTACTGTAAACCTTCCAATTTCAGTCTGGAGATATTTGTCATAAGTTTATTAGAGGTTCCATGAAAAATATCTTTTACATACTCACAATTTAACTTCAAATGAAAGGGGAGCTCCTTTTTACCTTTCTCCTATGTGTTAATTTTCTGTCATTGTGGCAAAATGCCTGATAAGCAACTTACAGAAAAGAGTAGCTTATCTGGGATTATGTTTCAGATGTTTTATCCACAGTTGGTTGGATCTGTTGATTTGTGACCTGTGTGGAGGCAGAACATCATCGCGGTAGTTTAAGATGAGGTACTTGTCTACCTCATGCTAGTCTAGAGCGGGGGGGGGGGGGGGGGGGGGGGGGGGGGGGGAGGTGACTGATATCCCAGCATCCTTTGCAAAGACATATCTAACAAACTAACTTCCTATTGCCATCACCTATAGAACTTTTTTTCCAATAACACTTCAGGTTGGCAACCAAGCCTATACACAGGATCCTTTAGAGAATGTTTCAGAGCCAAGCTACAGCAGAAATGTAAGTTTCCATTGTTATTTTAAGTGATATACTCCCCAAAGTTATAGTTACTCTGTCTTAGATGTCACCCCATACAGAATTCATTCCTTCTACAAATCACTGCTCCTAACACATCTCAGCAGCATGCAGGGCTCTCAGTGGATGGTGAGTCTGTGCTTCATTGTCTCTCCCATCAGAAAGTGCACCTGAGGGCTGAGACAGTTTCTGATTTATCATTCTTTCCTTAGCTCTCAGCACACTCCAACACACAAGGTGAGCAGCTAATCCAACGGTTGGTAAATGAAGTGACATGATCATTACAGGAGAAATCTGTGTATTTTATTGATTCAGCGGCAAGTAGGGCCCTCCAGGAACTTGATGTCTACTTGAGAAAATTTTATAGTCCCCATTATATGATGCTGGAGATCAGACCTGTGTTTTAGTCATCTCTGTATCCATTCATTTACCATAATTCTCTTTATTGGATATTTTCTCTATTTACATTTCAAATGTGATTCCCTTTCCTAGCTTTCCCCCAAAACCCCGAACTCCTATCCCTCCCCCTGCTCACCAACCCACCCACTCCTGTCTCCCCACCCTGGCATAGAGCCTTCACAGAATCAAGGGCCCCTCCTCCCATTGATGACCGGCAAAGCCATCCTCAGCTAAAACCATTGAGTCCCTCCATGTGTACTCTTTAGTAGGTGGTTTAGTCCCTGGGTGCTCTGGAGGTACTGGTTGGTTCATATTGTTATTCCTCTTATGGGGCTGCAAACCCCTTCAGCTCCTTGGGTCCTTTCTCTAGCTCCTCCATCAGGGACCCTGTGCTCAGTCCAATGATTGACTGAGAACATCCAACTCTGTATTTGTCAGGCACTGGCAGAGCCTCTCAGGACACAGCTATATCAGGCTTCTGTCAGCAAACATTTGTTGGCATTCACAATACTGTCTGGGTTTGGTGACTGTATATGGGATATATCCCCAGGTGAGACAGTCTCTGGATGGTCATTTCTTCAGTCTCTGCTCTACAGTTTGACTCTGTAACTCCTTCCATGGGTATTTTGTTCCCCATTCTAAGAAGGACCAAAGTATCCACACTTTGGTCTTCCTCCTTCTTCAGCTTCATGTGGTCTGTGAGTTGTATCTTGGGTATTCTACGCTTCTGGGATTATATCCACTTATCAATGAGTGCATACCATGAGTGTTCTTTTGTGATTGGGTTAACTCACTCAGGATGATATTTTCTAGTAAATGTACCACATTTTCTGTATCCATTCCTCTGTTGAGAGACATCTGGGTTCTTTCCAACTCCTGGCTATTACAAATAAGGCTGCTATGAACATAGTGGAGCATGTGTCCTTATTACATGTTGTACATCTCCTGGGTATATGTCCAGAAGTAGTATTGCTGGATCCTCTGGTAGTACTATGTCCAATTTTCTGAAGAACCACCAAACTGATTTTCAGAGTGGTTGTACTAGCTTGCAAACCCACCAGCAATGAAGGAGTGTCCCTCTTTCTCCACATCTTTGCCAGCATCTGCTGTCACCTGAGTTTTTGATCTTAGACATTATGACTGGTGCGAGGTGGAATCATAATTCTTAGCACAATCAGTGCTTCTCAGACTTGCTTGTGTGGTTGGTAGAAGAGAATAGGTACATGTCTCTAAAGGAATAATATATAACTAGTGGTGAAAATAAATTTCAATTGGATTTTTTCTTGAAAAAAATGATTTGAACATGATTTTTCTTCTCCCAACCTACATAGAAATTTAATATCCATTATAAGAGTTTTGAATATGATATTTATATTGAGAATTGTATGCAATATACTTGATCTTATTCACATGCAATCCTCCTTTACCTCCTCCCAGATTCATCCCCCACCTTCCTACTCTCACACAACTTCATGTCCTCTTTTCTTTAATAACCTAAGGATTCCAATATGTGCTACCCATATTCTCATGGGTATGAGGCTGTCTACTGGAGTATGGGCAGCTAGCCAAGAGACACTCCCTTAAATTAAACTGACTCTCCTTCCCCTAGAAGCCATCACCTGTCCACAGCTACTCAGTGAATGGTAGAGGACCATAAGTTCCTGCCTTTTCATATTGTAAAGCTTACTGGCTTGATCTTGTGTCATGTCAGGAGACAGTTTCACTGGAGTCATCCCCAATATCAGGCTCTTAGAGTTTTCTTGCTCCTTCTTCCTCCTTGGTCCTTTGCTTTGAGGGTATATGATATAGATGTCCCATTTGTGACTGAACGTTCCACTCACACTTATTCTCTGCACTTCAACAAATTGGGAGTTTGCAAATGTCATGCAGGTAGCCAGGTGCTCTCTGATTGGATTAAAGTCCCACTCCTTAGGAAGAAATACATGTGGGAAACAATAAATCTGGGCCAAGAATTCATGATTAGGGAGCTCAAGGAGCCTAAGAGTTACTAGGAATTACTATTATAATTCTGTTACATGAACATAAAATCAAATTCCCTTCTAAATTAGTATCTCTATACCCAGAGATTAGTGCAGCTCTTAGCCTTCATAAGAGAAGTTTCTTGTAAGAGACAGTTGTTAAGTCATTATAGGATTTAAAGAAGTAGGACTTTTAAGGGGTTTTGACTTCTACTTTCATGAAAAGGTTAATTTATTCATGCTTTTAATAGATTTCTGAGTTGTCTGGAGTGCAGCTCTTCTATAAAAGTCTGTTTGGTTAGGACTCTTAGAAATATTCCTTGTTTCTCACCAAATTACTGTGTCACCTATGGATTCTGCCACCCAGAAGGCCAGCACAAAATGTAGTCACATAACCTTGGATAAGAAGTATGCACCAAACTAAACCCATTTCTTTTTAACAAACTCAGTCCATTGTAGTATGTTTTTTTGTTTGGTTGGTTGTTTGGTTGTTTGGTTGGTTTTTTTTTTTTTTTGGCATCAGACAACATACTAAGATAAATGACTTAACATAATCATTCCACCTGAGATATGAAACTTTGATTGACACACTAGGCTATGTATGAGAAGTGTGACGATGTAACCTTCCTTGGGTTGGAGGAGGTAGGAAAGGTGTAAGAAGAGTTGGTGCTAGTCAGATTTGGAAAGCTTATGTGGCTCAGTCACAGGCCCTACCAAAAGTTTCTGTTCTAACACTGGGTCTTACTATGTCACTTTGGATCCACAGTAAGTGGATTTGGTAGATAATAAGAGTAGAAATTCTGGAATTTCTTCATTATTTCATTCAACTCTGTGTTTTTTTGTGTTCCTTAAGTTCATTTGACAGTTAGTTGAGGCTTTCTTTAAACTCATTGCATTCTTGAAGTTTAGGATTGCTGTCCTTAGAATAGCTGCCTTGGTCATGCTGTCTGTTCACAGCAGTAAAATCCTAACTAAGACCATATGACCCAGCTTTACCACCCCTTGGCATATTCCTAAAGAATTTGACATCCTAACTCCACAGGTACTTGCCCAGCTGTGTTAATTGCTGTTCTATTTACAACCTAAATGGCTGTCGACCAATGAATGGATAAAGAAAATGTGATACATGTAGATAATAAAATACTATTCAACAGAAAAGAACTAGAAAAGATTATATTGAGTAAGGTAATCCTACCCAAGACTCAGGAAAGACAAGTGTCACATGCTACCTCTCATTTGTGTTTCTTAGCTCTGAATCTATAAATGTGAGTGTATAACATGGAGTAACCACAGGAAAGGGAAAAATTAAAAGGTCCCAAGAAGTTGCAGATGGAGCTCTAGGCCAGGGAATAAAAGGTGTTATGAAAATATTGGAAAACAGGGTGTAGATTTTAACTGGGGAGAGAAGAGAGAAGGTAGGAAGGAGGGATAAATAAAACTAAGGATTCTTAAAAAAGACACAAGGAGTCATTATTTTATATTTACCTAAATTAAATATAATACATTTAACACACACACATACACACAGTTTAAAGAAGTCATGCCATTTGGACTGACATTGCTCCTTCCACAAACATGGACTAACAAAACTCCCCACTACTTTTCATGAGAAACCTCTCAAGTTGTTGTTCAGGAGATGTTCAAGATATCCCCCAAATTATATAGACTATTGCTGTTACTCTTGTTTGTGTCCCAGAATTTGAAGATAATATCCTATTGCTGAAGACATGAAGCCCTTTGGACACATAATCAAGCACAAACTAATCTGGAAGGCTCATTCTTGAGGGGTGGCTTTCAGCAGTAGCAGAAGCTTCCATAAGAGAGAGGAGTATTCTGTAATCCTACCCAGCTGCGATGCCTATTAACCACAAACAATAATTGGACTGGCAACATTTTAACAATGGTGCAAGAGTGGCACTTTTATCTTGGAAGAAACCAACAGCTGTCTAATTGGGGGTAATGCCCACTTAACAGAAAGGAACGATTCCTGGTACTAACTGGGAACCTAGATAGCTACTCATGGATGAAGAAGTCATAAAAATGAAAAGAGAACCACTTTCCTAAACAAGTATAATTTCCTAACTGCACCCTACATTTTTATCCTTATACCTACAGAAAATATTTGCTCTCGCCTCAAATAAACTTTTCTTTGCAACAGAAGGAGACCATTATAGAAAAATTACAACCAGTCAAAATACAGAGAACAAACCCTCACAAAGTGCCCAGTCCTAATTGATGCATCTACTACACTACTGCTGCACCTAAGGCTCAGGGAATAATATGGAAGAGAGGCAGAAAGATTTTAAGGGGCAAAGCTCCAAGAAGTCTGCTGTGGGACTTTATGTCTTAGAAATAACAAAAAAGTTTCACCTATATCTCAAAACTGTGGCTGCCTAAAGGTTACCTCAACAATTTCAACAACAGTTGACAACTCAGCTTAGATGAAGAGCTACAAGTAATTAACAACTATTAAGAGGCAAGAATTAGTCAACTTCAGGGATGAACCTCCTAACTGGTTATCTAATATGAAATGGCCATCCCTAGAAACACATATGCAGGCAATATTGACCAACTGACTCAGCAGGTTGTTCTATATATTTATACACTTACATGCATGTGTAGGAAAAATGGTTTTAAATTAGGAGTATGATTTTGGGAGGGAATGGGAAATGCATGGGAAGGGTAGGAGGGAAGAAATGGAAGCAAAAAGTAATGTGATTGTATTTTAATTAAATAGAAGATTAGGAAGAAATGGATCACATGATAGAATCATTTGAAATCAGTGGTGAGCAGAAAAGTTAAATCAAGATTCTTGTTGAGATTAGTTGATAGATGAGTTTTTTAAAATGAGACTTGTTCCCGAAAGCCAGCACAAATGATTTTAAGGCATGTTTTGTGGTACATATTGCATAGCTTGAGCCCTAAGGTCAGTCATTTCTGAGTTCCCAAGCTAGGTTATAATTGGAACCCAACCCCAACCCTTGCTATCACAAAGAGAGTAAACAGCTGGAACCAATGGAACAGCTAAAATCATTTCAAACTATTTCAAACATTTGCAATGTTATGTGCATATGAATCATGTGTATCTCTTTTCAGAGGTTTATTTATTTACTCATTCATGGAGAAGCGTAGAGACTCACCTGCCATAGTATATATGTAGAACTCAGAGGACAACTTGAGGAAGTCAGTTCTTGATGTGAGTCCTGGAGATCAAACTTGGGTTATCACAAGTGCCTTTACCTGCTGAGCAATCTCATTAGTGACAGATCCCAGTTTTCAATACATATTCTGAGATCAATCGTGTTAAGTGACATAAGCCAATTATCAAAAAGTATCACACTTTCTCTCATTTGTGACATCAAGGAATGAAAGAAAAGAACATGAAAGCTAAAGGGAGAGTAATAAGAGATTTGGAAGTGAAAGAGGGTACTGGGGGACAGATAAGAAATCAAAGAACATCTTATTCATATATGAAGTGCTACAATGAAAAACGTTTCTTTTTACAATTAATATATGTTAATAGTAAGCATATTTTAATATAAAATGAAACAATAAAATAAAATGCACATTATGCTTCAGTATGTCTGGAGTAGAAAGATTCTGCAACTAACAGAATGTGTCTGGGTTTTTTGTTTGTTTGTTTGTTTGCTTGCTTTTTTCTTTAACTGATATAGTACTCTTCCCACCAAGGTTTATCTCCTGGGTTCCCTCAAATTTGACAGTCTCTATGTGAAGACGTGAGATTTCAAAGAAAAGATACAATATGAATTTAAAGTGATTGCTTTTATTAATCCATGCTATCATTACACCAAAATACTTTCATTTAGCATCATTTAAGCACTACAAGTAATCCTGGTTTCTCAGACAAAAGACAAAAGCATACGAATCAAGAAGAAAAGTCAAATAAAACAAGAATAGTTTGGGGGTGGTGGCCTGAAAAGACAGCTCAATGCAAGCACATGCACTCCTGCAAAAGAAACACACTCACACACACCCACACATACACATACACATACACATACACATACACATACACATACACATACACATACACATACACATACACATACACGTAGTTTTTTTAAAGGGATGATTTAGGCAAAAACAATCTCTTTAGATTACTAATGATCATGATTTAGGCTACTAATACAGATCTAATATAACATTTAAAGTAACAAAAAATATTTTATCTACTATTTTGTATGCATTAGAACCACAGACAGCAATCACTCAGTGAAGGAGCAGTGAGCCATCTTTCCAGTCCTCTTCTCTTTTTATTATTAAAGAAAGGTCATTTCCCAAGAGGTTCCATATTTCCTACAGATCCTTAGATGTTCTTAAAGTACAGAGTGGTCATTATGGAGAGCCTCCACAGAAAGAAAGAGGCTGAACTTCCCAACTCATAATTCAATGCAGGGCCATCATGTACTTCTGCCTGATTACAAGATTTTACAAAAAAAAAGAGATTCATAATATAATATCTAGAATAAAAAATTAGTGATGAATTAATGAAAAATACGTAAGGGAATGTCAATTAAGCAAGGCTCACCATGAAGTGATGATGGTTAGAGCAAGCTCTTATATGGGGGTCCTGACACTATTTCCTCTATTTTACTATATATTTAAAATTATTAATAAAATTGCCTTTTAAGATTTTTTTTTTTTTTTTTTTGGTTTTTCGAGACTGCGTTTCTCTGTATAGTCCTGGCTGTCCTGGAACTCACTTTGTAGATCAAGCTGGCCTCAAACTCATAAATCTGCCTGCCTCTGCCTCCCGAGTGCTGGGATTAAAGGCGTGCGCCACCACGCCCGGCACCTTTTAAGATTTTTAATTGATGTGTATGAGTGTTTTTAACAAATGCATATATGTGCCATGGAACTCAGAAGAGATTGGACCCCCTAGAACTGGAGTTACAAATGGCTATTGGGCTCCGCCCCACAGTTACCTGGCAACAACCAGGTGTGCCTGACTCTCTAGAAAAGGGGCTGCTTGCCTGCCCTCTCTGCTCTCTCTTGCCTTCTTGCTCTCACTCTGTCCTCTTGTCCTGCTCCCCTTCTCTCCCCACTCTTCTCCCCCCTCTCCCCACTCTCATAGTCTCTTCTCTCTCTCTCTCTCTCTCTCTCTCTCTCTCTCTCTCTCTCTCTCTCCCTCCCTCCCTCCCTCCCTCCCTCTCTCTCTCCCTCCCTCCCTCCCTCTCTCTCTCTGTCTCTACTACCATCTCATCTCACCTCCCCATGTCCTGAATAAACTCTATTCTATACTATACTGTAGCATGGGACCACAGAGACATCCTATTCCCCAACACCTGACTGCACATTCACCAAACATATTCCTTCTCTCTTTATATTTATAAAACACAACAACTATGAGCCAACATGTGTTGTTGGGAACTGAATTTAGGTCCTCTGCAAAAGCATCAAGTGCTTTTAACAGGTAAACCACCTGCAGGCCTCAACACTGCTTCTAATGCCAAAAACAAAAAACAAAAAAAAAAAAAAGGGGGGGGGGAATCTTATACTTCTGCCTAGCTCTGTATAAATGCATTAAATATAATTATCTTTCAGGGGTTTGAAAAAAACTTCCCTTCTTCATAACTGTAGCTGGAAACATGACAACAGTCTGTAAGCCTTGGCCACTCTCTGTAACTGTAATCAGTGCCAACTACTGGGGTACAATATTTCCTAAAATAATAAATGGATAACAAGGAAAGCAAAATAAAAGTTATCACAATACATTTCTAAACATGTTACTAAGAAGTAGAAAGGTGCTCACTTCCAATCAGTCACAAGTATTGGAAGGTCAAGCACATAAAACAGATAACTTGGTAGGATGAAAAATACTCAAGACCAATATTATATATGAAAATATTATTACAGAGCTGTTGGGGACTTTTTTCTATAAATGTCACTTAGGTCAATATAAATAACTTGCACTTTTTTCTCTCATTGCAGTTTTTCAAAGTGGAGGATTGATATGTCCAGATCTTATTATTGTTAAATAGTCTATTTCTAAGTCTAATTGTGTCAGTGTTTGCTTAATGTGCAGGTGCTTCTTGACTTATGGTCGTATCGCATGCGGATGAACCCATTCTTTTTGTTGTTAAATATCTGTTTGGTTTGGGTTAATTTGTTTTATTTTACCGTAATTTATTTAATTACTTTAAGTGATTTTTTTTTTCCTAATGAGCATGTGTAGAGTTGGGTGGTGAAATGTGGACATGTGGGAAGTACCTGGGAGGAGTTGAGGATAAGAAACCAGGTTTAAGAACATATTGTATGAAAAAAAAACTATTTCCAATTAAAATAATAGAAAATATCCTAAGTAGAAAATACATTTAATACATCAAATACATTTATTTGGCTACATGAACTTTTCCCCTGAAGGTCTCCTAAATATTCATTTCTGAATGGATTCAACGAATACTAATTTTAGTTATACTGTGTTGTAATTTTCCATTAATCTGGATCACAGATCCAAAAAAAGTGGGGTCAGTCGCAGGGAGAGATTTATAAGGGTGGGGCTGGGAACAGAGGAGGGAAGGGATGTGATTGGGATGTAAAGTGAATAAAAATTAAAAAGATACCCAAAATAATCACTGTTTCACAGATTTCTTTGTATGACAAATATCCACATCCTGACCTCCCCTCTGAGGAAGCATTCAATTTTTCTAATGTGGTCAAGATCAGTCACTCCCATGAGCATCATTGGTCCCTTTTCCACTTATAGATTCAGAGGAATGAAGTTTTCAAAGTATCTGGCAAGCAGTCTTAACTTCAGTAACTTGATCATTGTTTCTTCAGCTGAACAAGTTCCTGTATTTACAACTAAGACCTTTGAGCATAAAGTCATAGGAAATAAGAAACACAATTTTGTCTAGTAGATCACAGATGATAATTGTGGATGCTGATGTTCTCACTTCTGTCCCCTTGATTCCTGGATGAGTAAATCTTAAATATGGGAGATGCTTCACTGTGGATGCTGACACAGAATACACACAGACTTCTAGAAGAAGTTCCCTGGATGTGCACATTATTGCTACCTGTCAGTGTAACTCAGGCTTCAAAAGGCCATACAGATTTATTGAGCCAGTTTCTTTATGATATGTAGCATATCCTTTGCCTGTTGTGGGTCCGGGTATCGAAATTAGCACATGTTTAGGTCACTTGGCTAGTGTTTGGGATAATCCAGTCAAAAAGTAAATGCATTGCCTTTAATTCAAAGCCCTTCCTTTAGTTGCAGGACTACTAAGATGTAATCACTTATTCTTCACCTTAGAAGGGAATGAATATCTCTATCCCTACCACCAGATCTCTAGAAATTCCATTGATATATGAGGACACTGATTTCTTGTCAGATTTACTTTTCATTCTCTTGCACAAAAATAATATTGCTTTTTTATTAAGTTTGTACAGAAAACTTGTGATTTTTGCATCCATCCCAGTCCCCACTTCTGCCTAGCTGACCTCCTCTTATAGGTAGATACATTTCCTCCATCCCAGTGCCCTCCTTGTTTCTGCTTTCATGCCCTAATTGTGCCATTACAGTTTCTTTCTTCCTTTCCTTCATCTTTCCCTTCCGGTAAAGTTTTCTTCTCCTTTTTGATGTTCGCCTACACCTCGCCACATACATACACACAAACATAATACATAAAAATTAAAGTCTTAAATCTGCATATGAGAGGATACATGTGATATTTGTCTCTGAATCTGGCTTATTTTGCTCAATATAATGACTTCCAATTACATCCATTTCCTTGCAACTGTTATACTTTCATTTTTATTTATGGTTGAATAAAGTTCCATTGTGTACCCGTGCTGCAGGTTTTCTTCCATCTATTGTTAAATATCTACACTGTTCCATTCCGTAGCTATTGTGACTTGAGCACCTATAAAGATGTATATATAGGTAAGCATCTCTGTCCTTAGACTTGAGTCTTTGGGCATGGACTAAAGAACGGCATAGCTGTGTCTTCGGTAGCTTTATTTTTAGTCTTCTGAGAAACCTCCATACTCCCTTCCACAATGGCTGCACCAGGTAACATTACTCATTAGCAGTGAGGAAAGGATGCCTTTAACCCATATCTTCAACAGCACTTGTCATGTATTTCCTTGATGCTAGCCATTCTGACTGGGCTGAATTTTATTTATAAAAGTGTTCAGTATTATGAAAGTGATACTGCTTTTAGTTTATGAAGTTTTCATGTTAGACAGTTCTGGTGACTTCTATTAAGCCTTTTTTAAAAATCATCATAATTTTAGGTGAGGAAAATATCACTGTTGATGTCTGACAAGGGATGAGTATGTCTGTTCCAATTTTGTATTCTGAAACTGGCGTATTACCACAAAATGGGTTCAAGGAGACATCAACAGTGATATTTTCCTCACCTAAAATTTCATTTATCATTTGAGAGTCACAAAAATCTACTCAATTTTGATATATTTTGATGGGTCACAACGATATTTTTGTCTCCTAAAACTAGTGTCCATTCAAAACCCATGTTCAGTAGATCCTTAAAGTTTTTCTTATTTACTTTTCCCAGGATAAAGTTATCCTGATAAAACTCATGTAGGTTTTGTTGGGAAAGAGCGGGAATAAAAGTAATGGTATACCTTTTGGGTGGTATAGGAAAAATGTTTCTCAAAATACTCCATTTTATTTGAAAATTTCTGGGTCTATAAACTGTCTCTAGTCTAGAACTTGATTGAGGAACCAACCCATCCCTCTATGTTCATGACCAGAACTAGACTTCGGTTCATATGACCTTAAATTTTGAAGCTTATATTTCTCAAGGATAAATTTTGTAGTTAAAATGGTAAATCTGGTTGAGTGTTAGGAGCCATTTTGCATGATTCTGTGAAAGCCTGCCTGTCAGACAAAGTCAGGCCAAGCAAGGTCTACTGGCAGGTTCCCTGGCCTGATGACTCACGGATAAGAGGAGATACACTTGAAGCTCAAGATGAGGGGCTCAATGTTCTGTTAAACTTGGAGGAAGAAATAGGGAGGAACAGAGAGGCTTCTGGATGGGAATAGATATCCAATTGCATTAGCCATTGTCTCTGCTCTTTTGTGACTTTGTTTCTCATGATACCATAAAGTATGTAAAGCCTAAGAGAATAAACTCAGGCTGCTGCAGCACTGTCTAGCCAGACCTCCTGATTTCTAACCTTTGTCTGACGTCTTCTTTTCCATCTTTCCTTTAATCATCCTCACTCTCCCATCAGAAGACTGTTCCGCCTTACATCTGTTGGACCAGTGCAGGTGAGTCAGAATATTTCAATCCATTACTGAGGTGATTCACTCCAACACTCCTTTTGTCTTTGGTGCCTGCATGATGCTACTTGGGCCCTGCCACCCTAAAACCTGATTACTCTTTTTGCTTTGAGGTTCCCCATTCAATTGTAGCAGTTCTCAACGTAAGACTTAGCCTTCAGAGAAGAGAAATTAGAGTTCTTGTAGGATGCCAAAATACTCACAAATTTATATCTTACAGTATTGATGAAAGGTATGTCTCCTAACTCCCACCCCCACCCTCCAGTGTGGCTGAGTTGACATTAAGTAACCAACTCATTGTAACATTCTAATGTTCCTGAATGCTTAAATCTGTCTCTGTACCCTGACAGATTTGTAATTTCCAGTTCACCAGTTGCAGCCTATCTTTAAAGACAAATTTCAACCATACAACCTAACTGCCTTTTTGTAACTCTATGGGCTACATTTAAAAACAAACAAACAAACAAAAAAAAACATTTTCTACTTAGTGAGTCCATATTAATAGATTCTGCCTGATCCATGTTTATGCTCCTCCCAACATTGTTTTATAATCTTAATATCCATTCCCATATTTTCTCTCACAGCAGATTCTTGTGAAGATGGTACACCTCAAGTAAATATGTTGAAATTTTGTATATACCTCTTCATGGATCACAGATATAGGTCGTTTATAGGTTTGAACTTTACATTTATAGGTCATTTAAGACTTAATAGTGGCCGATCTCCTCCAGCGTGTGTGCCCGGCCACCTGGTCCTGATGGAGGAGGTCTTAGCTGAAGAGCTTGAGGAGGAGGAGCAGCTGTTAAGAAGGCACTGGAAGGAGAAGAAGGAGCTATGAGCCAAAATGCAAGGAATGAAGAATGCTGTTCCCAAAAAACGACAAAAAGGAGTCGGCAACTCAAGGAAGATGTTGCTAAGTTGGAGAGAGAAATGGAGAAAAAACCCAGGGAGGAGCTGGAGCAACTGAAGCTGACTTTCAAGGACAGTGAGATAGATGCTGTTGCTGTTAACATTTCAAACTTGGTATTTGAGAATCAACCACTTCGGATTTCAAAAGCACAAAAGAGACAGGGAAAGAAGGCTGCATTGGAAAAGGAGCGGGAAAAAAGGATAGCAGAGGCTGAAATTAACTTATCTGGAGCCAGACATCTTGAGAGTGAAAAACTTGCTCAAATATCGGCAGCCAGAGAATTGGAAATTAAACATATTCCGTCTGATGGCCATTGTATGTATAGAGTGCTTGAGGATCAGCTGACTGTGCTCTGACTGTGGCTACCCTAAGGAGGCAGACTGCTGAGTGCATGCAAAGCCATTCAGACCACTTCCTGCCGTTTCTAACAAACGCCAGCACAGGAGATATGTACACACCAGAAGAGTTTGGGAAGTACTGTGAAGATATTGTAAACACAGCGGCATGGGGCAGTCAGCTTGAGCTAAGAGCTCTGTCTCACATCTTAAAAACACCAATCGAGATACTACAGGCAGATGTTCCTCCTATTATAGTTGGTGAAGAGTATCCGAGGAATCCATTAGTACTAGTATACATGAGGCATGCGTATAGCTTAGGAGAACATTATAATTCTGTTACACGGTTGGTGAACTCAGCTACTGAAAATTGCAGCTAGTTTACAAAATGTTACACTGTTTTATAGCGTGTGCCAATCTACCAAGTGCTAGATTGGTGTAAATGCTACTGAAAAACACAGCTACCTTAAATGAGTTTTATGAATAAGCTTACTAACAGCTTTTAAGAAATAAGTTGGATTAACTTTAACCAGTGCTCTCTTAATGGCAGTTTTAGAACTTAAAGTCTATTGTGGAGAACGTAATCATAGGCCAAGGTGTTACTCTTCGTGCTCATGAATTTTTGTTGTCCTACACATTCTGGTTTGAAATAAATTTATTTTAAATTTTGCCCCCCACCCCCAGCTCTATGTTCCAAAAATAAAGATTTCAGTTTAATTTTTCTTAAAAGTGTGGAGACTTGGTTTCTGTCACCATCTGAACATATTGTAGTGACAGCAGGTTTATCAATGCTTGTAAAGTGCTGGTGATCCCAGTGACTTTGGTATTACTAGGGTCAGGAGTGGTAAAATCAGTACAGGAGAATTGTACATGGAATGACTCATGTTACTCAGATTTTCAATCACTTCAAACAGTATTCTTTGTAAGAGAGTTGTGCCCACACACAAGTCTGTTTGCTGTTCTTTTTTTTTAATTAGATATTTTCTACATTTACATTTCAAATGCTATCCCCAAAGCCCTCTATACCCTCCCCCACCCTGCTCCCCAACCCATCCACTCCCACTTCCTGGCCCTGGCATTCCCCTGTACTGGGGCATATGATCTTCACAATACCAAGGGTCTCTCCTCCTATTGATGGCCGCCTAGGCCATCCTCTGCTACATATGCAACTAGAGACACAGTTCTGGGGGGTACTAGTTAGTTCATATTGTTGATCCTCCTATAGGGTTTACAACCCGTTTAATAGCACCAACAAAACACAACAATTTATGAAAATGAAACTTTTTGTGATTTTTTTTCCAAGTTAGAAATATAACTAAGCATCATGTGTATAATATTTGGGCTTTTGACCCATGTATACTATCTATGAGTAAACAATGGGCTTATGATGTTAAAAGCAGATAATAGTGTGGCAGACTGGCAGAGACTGCTCAGCAAAGCAAGGAATTTCTGAGATCATTCCAGCTGACTACAACATACTCTGGCTGCTACACAGTGTATTCTTAAGGCTGTCTGCTTTGTAACTTTTTACCCTTTTTTAGTTCTGAAATTTATAAAAGCATAAAGTTGTAAAATAAATGCCTTGAACCTATTTTGAAGTAATGCTATCGTCGTCATAGTATCAGCCTTAAAGAGTAATAAAACAAAACATTACGAAACAGTTATTGAAAATTCCATTTTCAACAGATACTTTAAAATAACTCATTAATGTTTCCTTGTTTTGACAAGAATTCAAATGTACTTAATTCTGTAATTCTAATTTTTGTTTATATTTCATTGTAAAATGGCCAATATATTTATGAATAAAATGTATGACCCACTTCTAAAAACAAAGACTTAATAAGTATATGTTTGCAAACAAAGAGGGGTTGTAGTAGGTGATGAGAATCAATATTTGTTTTGTTTTGTTTTGTTTTGTTTTGTTTTGTTTTGTTTGAGACAGGGTTTCTCTGTATAGCCCTGGCTGTCCAGGAACTCACTCTGTAGACCAGGCTTGTCTTGAACTCAGAAATGCGCCTGCCTCTGTCTCCCAAGTGCTGGGATTAAAGGTGTGCACCACCACCGCCCAGACAATATTTGGTTTTTTTTTGTTTTGGTTTGGTTTTAGCCGCTGCCCCAGAGGTCATCATAATTTCCTCAAGCAATTCCAAGGTAACCCCCCTTATAGAAGGAAGGGATTGCTAATATGACCAGGGATGAGTTGGTTACTTTCTTAGTCTGGTGAGAAAACCACTTCTAGTAGCAAAGATGACTCACTAGAATTTATGGGCTCAGTGTTCCTATATTCAACAGAGATGTATCATTCATCTCCAGTCCAACCAACAGGACCTCATTCTTGTTCAACAATGCCCTCCCTTTAACGTAGCATACCATGCAGGCCTGGAAGTTTAACATCTCTGGAAAGACATTCAGACACAGTGATTATCAACAGTCTTAGACTTGAAGATATAGCAGCAAACGGGCTCCCTTGGGGCACACATAAAGCCTTCAGATCATTTTCTTGGCACTTTACTTGAGGCTCAAGTTCTTGAACTCATTCCTGCTTTTCTTTATGCAATTTGTCCAATCACATTGAGAGCAAAATGCCAATTTTATGTTACTCATTAGTAAAAATATCCTGCTGTATCCCATAAATATTTACCCAACCCTTCATTTCTATAAGTGGTAAATATTTTTAAGAGTATCCAATGGTTTTTTCCAGCTTCTGGCTATCACAAATAAGGCTTTTATGATTATAGTAGAACACGTGCCCCTATGGCATGGTGGGGAATCTTTGGGGTATATTACCAAGAGTGGTATAGCTGGGTCTGCAGGTAGATCTATTTCTAATTTTCTGAGGACCCACCAGATTGAATTCCAGATAACCTAGATGTTCCACAACAGAAGAATGGCTACATAAAATGAGATTCATTTACATAATGGAATACTACTCAGCAATTAAGAACTAGGACTTCATGAGTTTTGCAGACAAATAGATGGAACTAGAAAATATCATCCTGAGTTAAGTAATTCAGACCCAAAAGGACATGCGTGGTATGTACTCACTAATATGTAGATATTAGCCAATAATAGTTGTTGTTGTTGTTTTCATCATTATTATTATACAGAATACACAAGATACAGTCCACAGAACTCAAAAGCTCAACAATCTGAAGTATCCAAGTGAGGACTCCTAAGTCCCACTTGGGAGAGAGAAGAAAGCAATCACAAATGGGGAGGGATTTTGTGTCCCAGGTCTCTCAGAGACCAGTCTTTGCAGGTGACAGTGCAGACTGCAGAGGCAACACAGCTTCTGGAACAGGCAGGAGCAACAGAGCTTCTGGGACAGAACCAGTTTCATAAAACAGGCATCCAGGCACCTTCCACAACAGAGGAGAGGTGTCCACCATGGAGGGCTTTGACCACCGGAGCAGGTGAGGGAGCCATCTTATGCCCTGGGTCCCTCAGAGACCAGTCTGTGCAGGTGAAAGTGTGGACTGCATAAGTAACACAGCTTCTGGGACAGGCAGAAACTATACAACTTCTGACAGACCCCTGTTTCAGGCTCCAGACATCTGGGCACCTTTCCCACCAAAGGAGAGGTGTCTGCCCGGGAGGGCTCTGACCACTGGAGCAAGTGAGAGAGCCATCTTGTGTCCCACATCCCTCCGAGACCACTCTGTGCAGGTGAGCGTGCAGACTGCAGAGGTAACACATCTTCTGGGACAGGCCCTGTTTCGGGCCTTCGTCTTCAGCCAGGAGGCAGATCTGAACACCAGACCACTGTGCACCTTCTCTGCAAGAGGAGAGTTTACCTGCAGAGAGTACTCTGACCACTGATAGTCAGGAGAGAGCTGGACCCCAGGACAGCTGACAGAGGCTAACAGAATCACAGAAGGAACAGGCTCCAACCAGAGACAACTATAACAACTAACACCAGAGATTACTAGATGGTGAAAGGCAAACATAAGAATCTTACTAACAGAAACCAAGACCACTCACCATCATCAGAACCGAGAACTTCCACCTCAGCCAGTCCTGGATACCGTAACACACTCAAAAACCAAGACTCGGATTAAAAATCATATATCATGATGCTGAGTGAGGACTTTAAGAAGAGCATTAATAACTCACTTAAAGAAATACAGGAGAACACTGCTAAAGAGGTAGAAGTCCTTAAAGAATTACAGGAAAACACAACCAAACTGGTGATAGAATTGAACAAAACCATCCAAGACCTAAAAAGGGAAGGAGAAACAATAAAGAAAAACCAAAGGGAGACAACTCTGGAGATAGAAACCCTAGGAAAGAAATCAGCAACAGAACACAAGAGATGGAAGAGAGAATCTCAGGTGCAGAAGATTCCATAGAGAACATGGGCACAATAATCAAAGAAAATACAAAATGCAAAAAGATCCTAACTCAAAACATCCAGGAAATCCAGGAAAAAGAGAGAGAAGACCAAAGCTATGGATAATAAAAGTAGATGAGAATGAAGATTTTCAACTTAAAGGACCAGCAGATAACTTCAACAAAATTATAGAAGAAAAATTCCCAAACCTGAAGAAAGAGATGCCCATAAAACTACAAGAAGCCTACAGAACTCCAAATAGACTGGACCAGAAAAGAAATTCCTCCTCCCAACACATAATAATCAGAACAACAAATGCATATTAAAAGCAGTAAGGGAAAAAGGTCAAGTAACATATAAAGGCAGGCCTATTAGAATTACACCAGACTTCTCACCTGAGACTATGAAAGCCAGAAGATCCTGGACAAATGTTATGCAAACCCTAAGAAAAGACAAATACAAATTTCTACCAGAGAACTCCTAAACCTGATAAACAGCTTCAGTGCAGTACCTGGATATAAAATTAACTCAAACAAATCAATGGCCTTTCTCTACACAAAGGATAAGAGGGCTGAGAAAGAAATTAGGGAAACAACACCCTTCACAATAGTCACAAATGCTATAAAATACCTTGGTGTGACTCTAACCAAGGAAGTGAAAGATCTGTATGACAAGAACTTCAAGTCTCTGAAGAAAGAAATTGAAGAAGATCTCAGAAGATGGAAAGATCTCTGATGCTCATGGATTGGCAGGATTAATATAGTCAAAATGGCTATCCTGCCGAAAGCAATCTACAGATTCAATGCATTCCCCATCAAAATTTCAACTCAATTCTTCACTGAGATAGAAAAGGCAATTTGCAAATTCATCTGGAATAATAAAAAACCTAGGATAGCAAAAACTATTCTCAACAATAAAAGAACCTCTGGGGAAATCAGCATGCCTGATCTTAAGCTGTACTACAGAGCAATTGTGATAAAAACTGCATGGTATTGGTATAGCAACAGACAGATAGATCAATGGAATAGAACTGAAGACCCAGAAATTAATCCACACACCTATGGTCACTTGATCTTTGACAAGGGAGCTAAAACCATCTACTGGAAAAAGAACAGCATTTTCAACAAATGGTGCTGGCATAACTGGCTGTTATCATGCGGAAGAATGTAAATTGATCCATTCTTATCTCCTTGTACAAAGCTTAAGTCTAACTGGATCAAAGACCTCCACATAAAACCAGAGACAGTGAAATTTATAGAGGAGAAAGTGGGGAAAACCCTCGAAGATATGGGCACAGGGGAAAAATTCCTAAACTGAACAGCAATGGCCTGTGTGGTAAGATCAAGAATTGACAAATGGCAGTTCTCCACAGCATCTCGGCACCGGATCCCATTGTCCTGCTGCCCTGCACAGGTCTTGATCGGGCAGCGGCCTACGTCATAGTAGAAGGAATTGCTGGCGTTCTGGAAGCAGTCGTGGGGTAGCCGGATAAGGTAGCTCTCTGGGGTTGGGTTGCAAGGAGTCTCATCATGTGCAATGACAGTGAGCTGGGTGACCTTAGACTTCACAGCACCGGCATCACTCTGCGCCTTACAGAAGTACTCCCCTGCTTGGTCCTGCTGCAGGTTCCTCAGCACCAGCTTGCTCTCGTGCTTATAGAGGGAGGGATCCAGCAGTGTGTTGTTGTGGTACCAGAAGTACTTGTCCGGACTGGGTTTCCCTGTGGCCCTTCTGCCCAGCCCGACGTGCTTTCATCTCAGGGTTCATTACAATGTACGGGGTCTCTGCCCTCACAAACTCCGCATTCATGGTGGCTGACTTCAGGCTAGTCTTTGGCATCGTGATCATAATTGGGGCAAACTTGGTCTTGGTGATTTTCAGGATGGTTTTGCCATCAGGACACAAGCCAGAGATGCTGTGGAGAACTGCTGTGGCATTTCCAGAACAGAGGAGCGGGAGATCCAGTGCAGTGGGTACACATTGCCCACCAAGGTGGCTGTGGAGTGCAGCTGCCAACGATGCGCAGAGACACGGAGCATCGTGCGGGGCCGAGTCACTGCTGCTGACAACGGGGAGCCCATGTGCTTTGGCCACGTGTACATGGGGAATAACCGCATGAGCATGACTGGCTACAAAGGCACCTTCACCCTCCACATCCCCCAGGACACAGAGAGGCTGGTGCTCACATTTGTGGACAGGCTGCAGAAGTTTGTCAACACAACCAAAGTGCTGCCCTTCAACAAGAAGGGGAACGCAGTGTTCCACGAGATCAAGATGCTTCGGCAGAAAGAGCCCATCACGTTGGAAGCCATGGAAACCAACATTATCCCCCCTGGGAGAGGCGATTGGTGAAGACCCTGTGGCTGAGCTGGAGATTCCATCCAAAAGCTTCTATAGGCAGAACGGGGAGCCCTTCACAGGAAAGGTAAAGGCCAGCATGACCTTCCTGTATCCTCGGAACATCTCGACAGCCACAGCTGCCCAAAGTGACCTCAACTTTATCAATGATGAAGGAGACACCTTTCCCCTTAGAACATATGGTATGTTTTCAGTGGACTTTAGAGATGAGGCCACTTCCGAGTCACTTAATGCTGGCAAGGTGAAGGTCCACCTTGACTCGACCCAGGTCAAAATGCCAGAGCATGTGCCGGCCATGAAACTCTGGTCGCTCAACCCAGACACAGGACTGTGGGAAGAGGNATCAATGATGAAGGAGACACCTTTCCCCTTAGAACATATGGTATGTTTTCAGTGGACTTTAGAGATGAGGCCACTTCCGAGTCACTTAATGCTGGCAAGGTGAAGGTCCACCTTGACTCGACCCAGGTCAAAATGCCAGAGCATGTGCCGGCCATGAAACTCTGGTCGCTCAACCCAGACACAGGACTGTGGGAAGAGGAAGGAGATTTCAAGTTTGAAAGCCAAAGGAGGAACAAGAGGGAAGAGAGAACCTTCCTAGTGGGCAATATGGAGATCCGGGAGAGAAGGCTCTTTAACTTGGACGTCCCTGAAAGCCGAAGGTGCTTCATTAAGGTGAGGACTTACCGGAGCGAGAGGTTCCTGCCCAGTGAGCAAATTCAGGGAGTTGTGGTCTCAGTGATCAATCTGGAGCCCAGAACTGGCTTCTCATCTAACCCCAGGGCCTGGGGCCGATTTGACAGTGTCATCACAGGGCCCAATGGGGCCTGCCTGCCTGCCTTCTGTGATGATCAGTCCCCGGATGCTTACTCTGTCTATGTCTTGGCAAGCCTTTCTGAAGAAGAACTAGAGGCAGTTGAGTCTTCTCCTAAATTCAACCCAAATGCAATCGGTGTCCCTCAGCCTTACCTCAACAAACTTAAATACCGTCGGACAGACCATGAGGATCCACGGGTTAAAAAGACGGCTTTCCAAATCAGTATGGCCAAGCCAAGGCCCAACTCAGCTGAGGAGAGCAATGGGCCTATCTATGCCTTTGAGAACCTTCGGGCCTGTGAGGAGGCACCGCCCAGTGCAGCTCACTTCCGGTTCTATCAGATCGAGGGGGATCGCTATGACTATAACACAGTTCTTTCAATGAAGATGACCCTATGAGCTGGACTGAAGACTACCTGGCATGGTGGCCCAAGCCAATGGAGTTCAGGGCCTGCTATATCAAGGTTAAGATTGTGGGGCCACTGGAGGTGAATGTATGATCCCGTAACATGGGAGGCACCCACCGGCAGACCGTGGGAAAGCTCTATGGGATCCAGGATGTGAAGAGTACTCGGGACAGAGACCAACCTAATGTCTCATTTGCCTACCTGGAGTTCAAGTGCAGTGGAATGCTGTATGACCAAGACCTCGTAGACCGCACATTAGTGAAGGTTATCCCCCAGGGCAGCTGCCATCGAGCTAGTGTTAACTCTATGTTGCATGAGTACCTGGTCAACCACCTTCCCCTGGCAGTCAACAATGACACCAGTGAGTATACCATGCTGGCACCCCTGGAACCTCTGGGCCACAATTACAGTATCTATACTGTTACTGACCAGGACCCTCGTACAGCTAAGGAGATTGCACTCGGTCGGTGCTTTGACGGCTCTTCCGACGGCTCCTCCAGAATCATGAAGAGCAATGTGGGAGTCGCCCTGACCTTTAACTGTGCAGAAAGGCAGGTAGGCCGCCAGCGTGCCTTCCAGTACCTCCAAAGCACACCGGCCCGGTCCCCAGCTACAGGCACTGTCCAAGGAAGAGTACCGGCCATGAGGCAACAACGGGCAAGCAGGGGTGGCCTACGCCGGTGTGGAAGCATGGCCCCTCTGAGATTTTCTGGTGCTGCTCAACAACCTCTGAGCAACTAAGTCTTGTGGTTCTTAGTCCTCTCTGTCCACCTCATGTGACAGCTGTCGTGAGACTGATGCACAAACTGTCACTTGTTAATTTAAACATATCTGGTTTGGTGCAGTTTGCTTCTTTGTGCCTTTACTTACTGTCTCTGCCTTGTGATACTGATTGGCACAGGGCCCCCACGAGGACAAAACAAAGATTCCCCTCTTAAAAAGAAACAAAAGGAATTGGTAAACGTCTGCAGCTTTGGCTGAAAACACACTTCTTATTGTATGGTTTTGCCAGCCTTTACATTAATGATAATCTAATACTGAGGCTCAAGTGAACAACAATAAAACATATTTCTTGGCCATGTTCCACAAGATGTAAGCAAAGTCTCTGTCACAGTGAATAAGGAAATAATATTTTTATGTAAAATGCAATTAACATTTATTTCTTTGGGGAATTTGGAGCTCTGGTATCCAAGCCCAGTTTGTTTTGAAGCAGGTTTCTCTGTGTAGCCCTGGCTATGCCGGAACTTGCTTTATAGACCAAGCTGGCCTAGACTCACAGTGATCCCCCTGCCTCTGCCTCCAGAGTGCTGGGATCAAAGGTGACATCTCACCAAAGATTCTTTGTTTTTAACGTGTGTGTGTGTGTGTGTGTGTGTGTGTGTGTGTGTGAATTTATTTTCATCACATGTATGCAGGTGCCCAAGGAGGTCAGAGGGCATCAGATCAGAACCCCTGGAAGTGGAGCCAGAGGTGGTTTTAAGCCATCTGATGTGGGTTCTGGGAGCAGAACCAGCCTCTTCTGCAAGGGCAATAAGTGCTCTTAATTGCTGAGCCCTCTCTCCAGCCTCTAAAAATACTGTTATCCTGGCAGTTCTAGGAAGAATATCTCCTAGTAACCATGATTGCTTTGGGTTGTTAATTGTGTATTTTTTTCTCTTTTGAGATAGGGCTTCTAGTAGTTAAGTCTGGTCTCGAACTCATTATAAAGGTTAGGATCACCTTGAACTCCAGGTATTTCTGCCTTCATTTCCCAAGTGCTGGAATTAGGGGCATACACCACTGCACCTAGCTCAAACCCAGAACTTTGTGAATGCTGGGCAAGCCCTCCCCAAACTTAGCTACATCCCCCAGTCCTGAGAGTGTGTTCCTTTATATTTGGTTTGTTCTTGCTAGCAGCCCAGTAAAGCCAGTGCAGATATCCATAAACGCACATCCTATGCTTTGACTCTGAGGCCACCATGCAATCCTTCAGCCTTTAAATTACACCAGATATTCTGAGCACAGGGGCTGTAGAAAATGGGACCAAGGTGGTACAAGGTCCAGTGTCCCAACGGTACAGAGCTGGGCAGCTCCAGCTGTTACGTTTGTTCCCTTAGCTCACATTTTCCATTTTCAGAGGAAAGCAGAGATTCCTGGAGTTATGAGTCTGTTCTGGGCTCCTGAGCAAGGCTTAAAATATGTCCCAGTTTTTGTCTCCTTTTTTCCAGCATGAAGGAGATTATACAATAGATGGTCTAGGATTCTGGCCAAGTGGTCCTTTGGCTTCTCCCAATTCTGTTGTCTCCTCCAGCTGGCCTGGCTGACCTTGCTCTAAATGACAGACTTTCTCTTTTTTTGCTTTCAAGCCTTCTACAGACACCCCACTTTTCTAGACTGCAGGCCTCTGCTGCAGGTAACACCTGCCCCTGGAGTGAAACAACTCTGGTCTACAGGGACAGGATTTAGTTTTGGTTTAAAAGGGTTTAAAATAGTAAATCAAGGGCCGGCCAGTAGGTGGTGCCAGAGCAACTTTGGAGCATCAACTGATGGCAGGGGAGGGAGAGAGCGGGCACACTAGTCTATACTGGATCTCAGCTTTCGGGAGGTGGAGGCTGCAGAATCAGGAACTCAAGGACAGCCCAAGCTCCGAAGTAAGTTGGAGGTTAGCGTGAGCACATAAGCTCCTGCTTGAAAAAAATCAAAACCAACCAGCCAGGAGATGGGAAGCAGAGTTGGGATGAGATGGTTTTCTCTTTTTCTACCAACTACTCCAAAGCTGTCAGGAAACAGGTCAGGGAGGGCTGGAGGAAGTTAGGGCACCATTTAGTATCAGAACAGAAATCTTGCCATGTTGCCCTGGTCAGTCTGAGCGCCTTTTGACCACCACTGTGTTGTGTTGGATTGGCTCTCTCCGGTCAGCATCTGCCTAGCTCCCGAGGGTGCAGTTTATAATCAAGTAGAAATGTCTCTGGCATGCACAAGGTCCCAGGTTCCTTCCCCTGCACAACCAAACAGGCAAGCACAGAATAGCCACTGACTGACTCGTGGCTTGGTCCTCTCCACTGAGGAGTCTGCTTATTTTCTGGACCAAATAAACATTCACCTCAGCAAAGCCCTGAGTTTTTATTCTCGGCCAGTGCTGTGCCTGGCTAACCGCTCAGTACTGAGTGACTCTTACCAGGATATTTGTGGCATAGCAGTAGGTAAAAGCACAGGCGGGAAGCTACCTAGAGGGGACAAGAACAGAATCTATGGGGCTTTAGAGGACTTTAGAGACAACACCCCATTTTATGCAGTGCTGAGGAATCAAACCCAGAGCTCCGTGCATGTTAGGTTCCACTCCATGAGAGTTACACCCCAGCCCTGTCTCTGAGCCATTTTGGCTCGGTTGTCATATATAATAAAAGGATGAATCGCACTTCATTATTTTGCATGTGGTTATCTTGCAGACCTGGCACCATTTAGTGAAAAACTCCTTATTGAAGGGTCTTGGCAGCTGTGATGAAAATCAACGGACTGTAAACGACCTGATCTATGAATTTACCAGTCTATTCTTTTGCTTTATCTATTACAATCCTGCTGGCCTTCTGCAATTTTGAAAACGGGAAGCTGTGAATCCTCCATAGCTTTGTTTTTAGTTATTTGGAATGCTTCATTTTGGTCCTCATGCTTGAAAACATTTATTTTCCTTCTCACTCCGGTCCCACTTGCTTCAGCCCCAACTTGAAAACATTTCCACCCAATACCTGTCCCCTTTAACTTTTTCAAAAATGCTGGGCAACGATGGCACAGGCCTTTAATCTCCCGCACTCAGGTAGCAGAGGCAGGCAGATCTTTGTGAGTTCGAGGTCAGCTTAGTCTATGAGCTAGTTCCAGGACAGCCAGAGGTACACAAAGAAACTCTGTCTTAGCCGGGCGAGGCAGCGCATGCCTTTAATCCCAGCACTTGGGAGGCAGGGGCAAAGTGAGTTCCAGGACAGCCAGGGCTATACAGAGAAACCCTGTCTCGAAAAACAAAAACAAAAACAAAAAAGAAAAGAAAAGAAAAACCAAAACCAAAAAACAAACAAGCACCCCCCCACCCCTAAAAACAAAAATCAAACAAACGTTTCCTGGAACTATCTTCAAGATTTGTGACATTGGTGCTCCACTGTGTTAGCTCCAAGAACTACTTCCTCTCGGACAGACTGGAAGGAAGAGTGGTAAGCTAGTGCCACCTGCTGACCATCTCTCTAAAAGCAGCAGGATGATAGAGCCCCCTGCCTCACTTTCTGAGGTTATCTTCAGCCCAAAGCACTGCCACTGGAGGGTGGGGAGTGCTCCCCGATGTTCTCCTTCATCTCTGACACAAAGGATGAACAATGACCCTGGTGGGAAAAAGCCTTAAGAGAGAGCTTAGAAAACGCAGGCTGGTATCACACTCCTCCGTGGCCTCTGCAGCAGCTCCTGCTTCCAGGTTCCTGCCTTGAGTGAGTTCCTGTCCTGACTTCCTTCAATGATGGACTACAGTGTGAAAGTGTAAGCCAAATAAACCCCATTCCTCCCCAACTTTCTTTGGTCATGTTGTTTCAGCACAGCAACAGTAACCCTGAGACTGTATGGCTCTCTAAGAGGAAGCAGGACTAGAATTTCTGGTGAAAGAGAAGGGGGGAATTTAAAAACAATACTTGTGTGCAGTGGGACGTATTGAGAGCAGAGAGCACATCTTTCAGGAGTCAGTTCTCAACTTCTACAACGTGGGTCCCAGGGACTGAACTCAAGCCATCATCTGCCTTAGTAGCAAGTACCTTTACTCATTGAGCCATCTTGCTTGCTCTGAGTAATGCAGTCTTTAAAACAGAAGACTTGGGTTATATTCTATGTCTCTTTCTGAATCATCATATGACCTCGGTCAAATTTTTACCTTTAAGAAAAGACATTTATCTATCTGTCTATCTATCTATCTATCTATCTATCTATCTATCTATCTATCTATCTATGTGTATATGTGGGAAGGGGTACACAACACTGTGCCTGTGGAGGTCAGAGCACAGCTTTTCAAGGACAATGCTAACCTCTCCTACCATGTAGCATGTGGGTGGCAGGGGTTACATTCAGGTGGTCAGGCTTTGAGGCGTACCTTTAATTCTTTCTTATCTGAAAAAAACTCACGGCTGACTCTAAAGTATATATATATATATATATTTTTTTTTTTCACAGTAACTCATAGTGTCCTCAATTCTGGGAGATAGAAAAACTGAGTTTTATGCAAGAAGACAAACAAAGTGACGTCCCTTTAGCTCTGTAGTTCACAGAAGATAAGTAACTCAAGATAAGGCCCAAGGGCTCCATTAAAACGTTTTGAGCTGGAAAATTGCACTTGACATTCTTTTTTAAGCATCATTAACCTGTCAGAAAGGAGTGAAAGTAGGTGTAATGTCGAAAAATGTTGTTTCAAAGAGCTGATAAGAAGTGACCAATGCTATTTCCACCCATTTATTTTTGTTGTTTTTTTATTTCAAGACAGGGTTTCTCTGTATAGCCCTGGCTGTCCTGGAACATGCTCGCTCTGGTCGGCCCTGCTCGCTCCGGCTGGCCCCCGCTTGCTCCAGCCAGCCTGCTCACTCGGGTCGACCCGCTTGCTCCAGTCGACCCCGCTCGCTTCAGTCGGTCCCACTTGCTCAGTCCCTGTTCTCTCCGGTCCAAGGATTCATTTATTATTAAATTCATAAGTACACTATAGCTGACTTCAGACGCACCAGAGGAGGGCATCAGATCTCATTACGGGTGGTTGTAAGCCACCATGTGGATGCTGGGATTTGAACTCATCACCTTCAGAAGAGCAGTCAGGTGCTCTTACCCGCTGAGCCATCTCACCAGCCCAAGTTTTTTTTTTTTTCTTTTTCCTGTGATAAAAGTAGATTTTCTGCCGGGTGTGGTGGTGCACATCTTTAATCCCTGCACTCGGGAGGCAGAGGCAGGGAGATTTCTGAGCTCAAGGCTAGTCTGGTCTACAGAGTGAGTTCCAGGACAGCCAAGGCTACACAGAGAAACCATGTCTCAAAAAAACAAAAACAAAACCAAACCAAAACAAAACCTAAATGGCTCTGTGGTTAACAATCAAAAACTTGAATGGATGCTCTGGTGAGAACCTGACCAGAGGCTATCTGTAATGTGCCACATGGCACAGAAGTCATAACATGCCCTGGGACTCCATTATTCTCTCCTCAGACCCCAAGTTCTGCTCTATCTCATAGCTTCTCAACCATAACCCCCTAAGCAAGGGTCCATCCCAATCTGTTAACGTCAGGTCACAAAGTGTACACATACAAATGGAGCATGCGGGGCTGGAGAGATGGCTCAGCAGTTAAGAGCACTGACTGTTCTTATGAAGGTCCTGAATTCAACTCCCAGAAACCACATGGTGGCTTACAACCATCTATAATGATATCTGATGCCCTCTACTGGTGTGTCTGAAGACAGCTACAGTGTACTTACATATAAATAATAAATAAATCTTAAAAAAAACCAAAAAACAAATGAAGCATGCACCTTTATTGAACAGCTAAATCGTTCATGAAAACTAAGTTTACAATTTCCAACATTGATGTTATTTTAAACACAATACCCATTGGTGTATATATACATACACACACACATATCCAGTATGTGATATATATATATACACACAGTATATATACATACACACACACACATATCCGCTCTGTGAGTCTGGTGCCCATAGAAGGCAGACAAATGCATTGTAACTGGACTTAGGGATAGCTGTCAATCACGTGGGTGTTGGGAACAAAATAGGTTGAGAAACAATATTGAAGAAAGTGTTCTTAACTGCTGAGCTACCTTGTCAGGGATCCCTCAGTCCCTTTCATTTTTATGACAGGGTCCTGGAACTCACTATGTAGACCAGACTAGACTAGAACTCACAGCGATCACGAGGCCCTGGTGCTGACCATCACGTGTGAGTTATAAGTTCCCCATCTTGAGCACCGTGTGCAGGGTGTTCCATCTATAGCTCTATGAGGTATAACCAATGAAGAGCTTCGTATGAAGTCAGTGTCTCAAACCAAGCATTGGGCGCTGATCCTAACAGTCCAGGCCTTCTGACACACAGAGCAGTTTTAGAGGACAAATTTGAAACTTCCAAATTTGCTTTGCCGTGTGAGGAAACTTTCCCCGGCCTAATGCCAGACTTACATAACCCTTGTTCACATTGATGAGACAATTTAACCAGGGTGGTGTGTTTTGTATTTTCTAGGGCAAAGTCTACACTATGCTAATTGGGCAACCACTGGGAATTCCTTCCTGGACTTTTATAAGATTAACTCTTATAAAAGTTTATAAAATTTGTGTCCTAACCTTCTCCTTCACCAAATATAGCCCTACTTAGAGTGGGACTTGGGGTTTTCCTGTCTCTGCCTACAAGTGCTGGACTATGAGTGTGTATCACACCCAGCTTTTTGTTTGTTTCCAGATAGGGTCTCACTGTGTAGGTCTAACTGGTTGAAACTCTCTGTGTAGTCCAGGCTAGTCTCAAACTCAGGACCCACCAGCCTCTGCCTCCTGAGTGGTAAAATTAAAGGTGTGCAGCACCATACCCAACAGTTTTTGTTTTTGAGACATAGTCTCATCTAGGACAGGCTGACTTTGAACTCCTGATCCTCCTGTTTCCGCCCAAGTACTGAGATTATAGGTGTGGACTATCCTGTCCATCCTGGCCCTTGGCCTTAAAAATGATTATTTTATTTTTAATTGTGTGTCTGTGGCTATGTGCATAGGAGTGCAGAGGCATGGAATCATCCTGGAGCTCGATTGTTGTTGAAAGCTGCTTGACATGGGTGTTGGGGACGAAACTGGGGTCCTGCAGAGGCATCTCTCTAGCCCCATCATGTCTCTAATTTTTTAAATTGCTACATTTATTTATTCATTATGGGGGGCAGTATGAGAAGAGACATACTATGGAGATCAGAGCATGGCTTGTGAGAGCCGGTTCTTTCCCACATGTGGATCTTGGGGATTAAACTCAGATCACAAAACTTGGTAGCAAATGTGACTACCCACTGAGCCACCTTAAAAGTCTATGGTTCAGCTGGGTGGTGGTGGCACAAGCCTTCAATCCCAGCACTCGGGAGGCAGAGGCAGGTGGATTTCTGAGTTCGAAGCCAGCCTGGTCTACAAAGTGAGTTCCAGGACAGCCAGGGCTATACATAGAAACCCTGTCTCCAAAAACCAAAACCAAACCAAAACAAAAAAAAGAGCCTATGGTTCTTGGTTTTTCAGTTATTAGGTGAAAAAAAAAAAACCCAAGGTTCTAATAAAAATGAGGTTTGATATATATATATATTTTGAGACAGGGTTTCTCTGTGTAGTCCTGGCTGTCCTGGAACTCGCTCTGTAGACCAGGCTGGCCTCAAACTCAGAAATCCACCTGCCTCTGATATGTTGGTTTTGAAAGTTTTGAGATATTTATTGACATTTTTTGTTTTGTAGCTTAGTTCCGGTTACTTTAAGCAGATAAAGGCTTTTTGTAGTTGTTTCCCTTATCAGAAAAGTTTTTTTTTTTTGGCTTTTTTCGAGACAGGGTTTCTCTGTGTAGCCCTGGCTGTCCTGGAACTCACTCTGTAGACCAGGCTGGCCTTGAACTCAGAAATCCGCCTGCCTCTGCCTCCTGAGTGCTGGGATTAAAGGCGTGCGCCGCCACCACCTGGCATTATCAGAAAAGTTTAGCAGAAAAGCTTCTGCCAAACATTAGGGACATTTTTCCATTCATTACTTAAAACGTCATGTGTGTAGATGTCCATGTGCGTGCACATATGTGTGGAAGTATATGTGCATGTGTGTATGTGCATCTGAAGGCCAGAGGATCGTTTCAGGCACTGTTCATTAGGAGCCATCCTCCTTGGTTTTAAGGCGGTGCCTCCCATTGGCCTGGAGCCTGTGAGTAGGCGAGGCTGAGGATGCTGGTTTCTAAGCACAGGCCGCCACACCCGGCTGCTTTATTGGCTTGTTTCTGTGGATCCTGAGGCTTGAACTGCATTCCTCTTGCTTGTGTAGTATGAGGGTTAATGTTAATTATCACCTTGACAGAATCTACAAATACTGGGAGACGGCCCATGAAAGCAAAAACTTAACACTACCAACAGATCTCTATCCACACAATGAGACCAGGCGAATCCTGGTTTGTTTTAAAGACTTAGGTGGTTCTTCCAGTGAGCCCTTCCTTTTCAATAAGTGAATACCTGTATACTAAAGGGCTATGATTCATGGTTCATGAAAATGTAATCATATGGTAGAAATGTTGACAATCCAGGACCTGCTAGCACAAGTGGGTAAAAAAAAATTGTAATATAAATTATTGACCTGTATGCTTTTTCTGGACTCAACTCAGTCCTTATATGTGGGCTTAATCTTTGCCATTGTTTGGGTCACTGATTCAGCAGAAGCCAGGAGAATAACTTTTTTAGTAATTACAGTGATGATCAGTGATAGTCAATACTTTTTTGTTTGTTTGTTTGTTTGTTTTTGAGACAGGGTTTCTCTGTATAGCCCTGGCTGTCCTGGAACTCACTTTGTAGACCAGGCTGGCCTCGAACTCAGAAATACGCCTGCCTCTGCCTCCTGAGTGCTGGAATAAAGGCATGCGCCACCATGCCCGGCTAGTCAATACTTTTATATCAAAAGGAGGAGGTAGTAGTGCTGGAGAGATGACCCCTCTTTCAGAGGACCTGGGCTCTTTCCCAGTACCCACATACAGGGCTGCTCACAACTATTGCAACTCCAATTCCAAAGGATTTGACAGTATCTTCTGGCCTCTTTGGACTCTATATGCACATACAACCATGCAGGCAAAACACCCATATACATTTTTGTTTGTTTGTTTGTTTGTTTGGAGACAGGGTTTCTCTGTGTAGCCCTGGCTGTCCTGGAACTCACTCTGTAGACCAGGCTGGCCTCGAACTCAGAAATCTGCCTGCCTCTGCCTCCCAAGTGCTGGGATTAAAGGTATGCGCCACCACCACCTGGCTTTGCTGCTTGTCTTTTTAAAAAAATATTTTTAGAACTGGAGATAAGAGTCAGCACTTAAGAGCACGTTGCTCTTGCAGAGGTACCGAGTTCCCATCACCCACATGGTGATTCACAGCCATGCATAACCCTAGGTCCAGGGGATCCAACAAGCAAGCATGTGATGCACACACATTCATGCAGGCAAAACATTCATATATATGAAGCAAAGATTTTTTAAAAAAATGTGTGTGAGAGTGTGTACCTTTTCTCCTTCTCCCTCAGTCCCTCAAAAGCCATCGAATCCTCCGGGATCTGAAGTTATAGGTAGGTATGACCTGACCTTGAGGCCTCTGAATCACTGAGGCATTTCTTCAGTCCCCGGAAGCAATGCCTAAGTGACACACCCTAAGATTCAGCAGAATACTGATCTGTTGGTAGTTATTAGCTCTCAGTCTAAATCAGCCTGCCTGTGCTTCCAGAGTGCTGGTATTAAAGGTCCCACCTTCATTCTGGCATGTTTGCTTTTTTTTTTTTTTTTTTTTTTCCTTCGAGATGGGGTTTCTCTATATAGCCCTGGCTGTCCGGGAACTCACTCTGTAGACCAGGCTGGCCTTGAACTCAGAAATCTGCCTGCCTCTCCTCCCAAGTGCTGGGATTAAAGGTGTGAGCTACCACTGCCTCTTTGTTTTGGTTTTGAGATAGTTTCTCTTTGTGGCCCTGGCTGTCCTGGAACTCACTTTGTTGATCAAACTGACCTGGAACTCATCTAATCTGCCTGACTCTGCCTCCCCAGTTAAGACTCTGTTCAAAAGCAATGTACTGAGAGGACTTGAGTCTCTCCTCACAATTGTATTCCTGGATGCAGCTGAGGAAGGAGTGGGTCTTAATGAAGAAAGACAAGAATTCTCTTTCATCTCTGAAACTTTACCATGAGGTGTTAGCAGGAGTCAGCTCCCCAAGAAAGAACCCTGTAGTAGTGTGAACCACCTGGAATTCCCCTTCTGTGAGCTAGACCCAGGGAACTGGAAGTCGCTTTTCTGGCTGGAGATTGACACACAGTAAACTGGTGTTGATCCTGGCTTGATTCTCTTCCCTCACAGTTTCTATCTAAAGGTTCCAGCAGGGTGTGGTGCAACTCTTGTAATCTCAGTCATCTAGAGGTGGGAGCACAGACATCAGATATGCCATTTTCAGCTACATAACAAGTTCTGGGCTACGTAGCAATTTGGCGGCTAGAGTAGAAATATATACACACACACACACACACACACACACACACACACACACACACTCTGGCATAAATTCCAAATAAAACCCATATGGCGGCAAGGCAGTGCTCTTTTAAATTCAAGGTCAGCCTGGTCTACAGAGGGAGTTCTTAGACAGCCAAGGTTAACACAGAGAAACCCTCTCTCAGAAAAATCAAAACAAAAATCGACACAGGCAACTAGCTCCAACTGAAAACTTTATCATCACAAGGCTTGAAAGAGCAAGGAAAGCTGTCTCTATCCAGCTTGTTGCTCGGAGTGGGATTAGGGGACGATTTCCATGCTGCAAGTGAAGCGAAACAGAGAACATAAAGGAAGCCAAGATATAGCGTCCATGAAGGAAGGAACTTGCCGAAGTGCAAGCGCCTGGTGGTTACTGTCTGTTTCTATTTATGATGTCGGATTATGGTCTTTACCACTGAACTACATTCTCAGTCTTCGGATCACTTTAAAAAAAGATCCTCACCTTTTTTCGCTTTTATTTCCCCTGCTCCTAAGAAGCGTAGGGTCAACTTCCGACACGACACGTGTCTCTTTGGGTCTAAAACTTTTTAACATCTGAATAAAGAGACTTCCTGAGAAATTGGGCGATCGCAAAACTTTTGGGTTCGCCGCTTGCCGTAGCACGCTCATTGGTGCCCAGGTTACCGCCCCATTCTCTGGAATCACGTTAGTCTCCACGCATGCGCAGCGTAAACCCACGCCTCCTCCTGGGTCTAGGACGCAAGCGCGCGCACTCTCCCCGGCAGGGGTGGGCGGGGAATGGGGGAGAGTAGGAGGGAGGGGAGGAGGGGAGGAGCCTACTGGGGGAGTAGAAGGCGGTGGGACGCTGGGATCGCCGGGGCCTGGCTGCTTGGTAGGGGAAACGCTGCGCCAGCATAGAACCGGCGGAAGGGAGCGGAGCCAGTCCGCGTAACACTCGCGCGGCACGATCGGGCCGCTGAGCCCCCTCGATCCTCAGGGCGCGAAGCCCTGGCCTAGGCCCCGCGAAGATGTCCAGTTGCGGCGCTTGTACCTGCGGCGCTGCAGCCGCCCGGCTTCTCACCACCTCGCTCACCTCCGCGCAGAGAGGTAACGAAGTAGTCCCGAGCCGGTGTCCGCTCTGGGCTCTCGGCGAGTGAACCGGTGGGGATCGCGGGGGGAGAGGAGGGCTTGAAGGCTGCGAGGCGCTGCGAGCCTCTGGAGTACCTGGCTGTCGGATTGGAAGGAAACCCGGGCGGGGGGGGGGCTATCGCTCGCCTGTGAGCTCTCAGGCCTTCGGAGTTTGAGGGCTGGAACGGGGCGACGGACCTCAGGGAGAAGGACCGAGTGCGACGCGACACTCGTTAAAAAGTGTCCCCCGTGCAGCCCTTCTTGGGGCCTGTCACTTTTGGGGAGTCTGTGTGCCCAGTTGTCGGGGTAGTCGCCTGGACGGGCAGCGCAAGGGTGTCACTGACATTGTGCGGTCGGCGACGACAGGACGTAAACACAGCTCGCTGGCTTTCCAGATATTTGGCAAACTTGGGGTCCCAAGAAAGCAGCGGGGAGGTGCGGGAAAAACGACCGCTGGAATTCCTGAAATATTTAAACTTAGCAACAGTCCTTCGCCCGCTTCCCCAGTTTGACAGCTGGGATCAGCCTCTAAGAGCGGCTCTTGTTTACTTTGCGACTCTATTCATCAGGACCTGTGACAGAGTGCACACCTGCCAAGAGATTCCGGGAATGAAACCCGTTTTTCTTTCCCTCAAGTCTATGCATATCAGATTGTGAGGCTAGGTCTTGTTAGACTCTGAACTTACAGATGTCTTTTCATGACTATCCTTGGATCAATAAGAGCAGTTTTCCCTTTTTTTTTTTTTTGACTAATTCTAAAACCATCATTGTTACTAACTGTATAATTGGCAGTTTATAATACACATGAAATGGGAGTGACATAGGCGGAAGCATTTAGTATTGACACGTAAGTGTAAGATTTAGTCTTAAAACATTGCCACACCTCAAGTAGATGTCCCAGTTCCAGAGGTTTGATTTGTAAACACTGGAAAGAAACATAATTTTAATATATTGTTTGGCATACATTCGTTGAAGGCTTAAGGTATTACTGTTTGGTGCTAGGGGTATTAAATTTGTCTCTTTTGTTCTTTTGTTTGTTTGTTTTTTTGAGACAGGGTTTCTCTGTGTAGCCCTGGCTGTCCTGGAACTCACTTTGTAGACCAGGCTGGCTTCGAACTCAGAAATCCGCCTGCCTCTGCCTCTCGAGTACTGAGATTAAAGTCGTGCGCCACTGCACCCGGCTATGTTTTTTTTGTTTGTTTGTTTTTTGAGACAGTCCCCCTGTATAGCCCTGGCTGTCCTGGAACTCACTCTGTAGTCCAGGCTGGCCTGGAACTCAGAAATCCGCCTGCCTCTGCCTCCTGAGTGCTTGGATTGAGTGTGTCCTGAGTGTGTCACCAAGCTCAGCTAAGTTCCTAGTGTTTAAATTTGGTTGACAACTGCATTAAAAAGGGTATGTGTTTTAGATTGGAGGGGTTCTTGATAAGATTTAATCAAAGAATTCTAGAGTCTGCCCGGAGGTTATAGCTCATGACTTTAGTTCCTGCCATCTTTAGGCAGGGGCAAGCCAGGTCTCTGAAACTCTGTAGACCAGTCTTGGCCTTGGATTCAGATAAAAGGCTTGTGCCACCACTCCCAGCTGATGTATATATTTTTTAAATGGACTTGACAAATGGGTTGGAAAGATAGCTCAGCAAATAAAAGTATTTGCTGCCGAGTCTGACAACCTGACTTCAGCCCTGGGCCTATAAGGTAAAAAGAGAATAGAGTCCTACAAGTAGTGAAGAACAGACAGACGAATTTTAAATATGCTTGACATGTATGGGGTCACTTTGCATTTTAAATATGTGCATTCAGAAGTACTTAAGCATTTCACTTCTCAGGGACAGAGTTGACCCTGACTTTGAGTGGGAAAATTGTAGAATTGATGGATGTAACTTCTTCAATTTCTGACTTCCTTCAATTCAGTCTTTGTACAAAGGATGTCACCACAGCCAGGCTGTCATGTCATGCCTTTAGTCCCAGCACCGGAGGTGCAGGCAGGTGGATCTGAGTTCCAGGTCAGTCTGGTCTACAGAGTGAGTTCTAGGACAGCCAGGGCTACACAGACACTGTCCTCAAAACCAAGCCAAACCAACCAACAAACAAGAAAGACAACGGGTGTCTGTCATTCCATAAAAAGGTCTGAATGTAGAGGTCAAACATGTTGGCATCTAGTTTTCTTGATTATATAGTGCACCTACCTTAATTTTTAGTCCTATTTCTCCTTCCTTCCTTCTTCCCTTCATTTTTGGTGGTCAGATATAATAGATTAGATAGAGCAGAGTGAATAGTTGAAGCATTTTTATTTTAGCAGTTTTGCTGGGTAGACCAGGCTGCTTTGAAGAGGCAGACCTACTTTCTCAAACTTTTTTTTTTTTCCTGTACTGAGGATTGACTCCAGGGCCTTGAGTGTGCCAGGCTGGTGCTTTCCCCTGGAGCTATATCTCTGGCCGTCAAAGAATTTAATATTTCTTTGTTTCTGGGATAGCAAAATGGAAAAAATGCATCAAATATTTTTAAACTTAAGGAATATTACAGTAATGATGTTATGTGTTCTTATTAAACAGTATTTAGAACTCAAGAAACAATACATAAAATAAAAATCTAAGCAAAATTAATAAATGAGGTAAGCACTTGTTAAGTTTCAGCCCCCCCCCCCCCCCCCGCCTTTTTTTTCCAATTTGTATTAGAAGCCAGCAGGGTGTGGTGGTGCCGGCCTTTAATCGCAGCACTCAGGAGGCAGAGGCTGGCGGATTTCTGAGTTCGAGGGCAGCCTGGTCTACAAAGTGAGTTCCAGGACAGCCAGGGCTATACAGAGAAACCCTGTCTGGAAAAACCAAAAAGAAAAAAGAAAAAAAGAAAGAAAGAAAAAAGAAAAAGAAGTTAGAAGCCAAACAGTAAGAAGATATAGCTTTATTTTCTATTTCATCAGTTATTTTTTTAATTGGATATTTTCTTTATTTAATTTCACCAGTTATTATACACACTTAAAATACTGTTACTAAAACAGATAATTTTTCATCATTTTTGGTACTATTCTTTGCTGTTATTTATTCTTTCATACTAAGTAAAATAGATTTTTTTTTTCAAGTTAGATTATTTGTAAAGTTTTGTAGACTCCTTAGTTCAAAATGAAGAATCCAGGAAGGATCTGGGACTCAAGGCCAACATCGAATGCATAGAGAGTTCACACTAGTCCGGATTACATGAAAACCTGTCTCAGAAAACAAAAAGTTAGGTATGGTGTTGGCTCATGCTAATAACCTCCACACTTTGGAGGGTTGCCATGGTATTTAAACCAGTCTGGGCTATAAAGTGAAAACTTACCACCCAAAAGAAAAGTAATCATTTAAATATGTAATATGTATATATAATATTTAAAAGCTAAATAAGTTGTGACTGGAGATACTGCTCCAGAGAGAACTGGCTGCTCTTCCAGAGAACCTAAGTGCAGTTCCCAGCACCCATGTGGTAACTCACACCATCTTTAACTTCTAGGGATTTTAATACCTGGCGTTCACAGGCACACATGTGGTAACAGATGTACATGCAGATAAAACACCCATACACAATTTATAAAATTTTAAAAGGAAATTACATCATTGTTTTGAAACAAGGTTTCACTATGTAGCTGATGCTTTCCTGGAACTCACTGTGTATTTGAGCTACTGTCAAACTCGTGGTCCTCCTGCATCAGTGTGTATCACTCTTTATATTTGTTTGTTTTTGCCATAGTGGGACATTGAACCAAGGGCCTTAAACATGCTAGGCAGGTGCTTGGCCCTTTAAGAATATTTTGTTTTGAGACAATGCTTCACCAAGTTCTCTTTGTAACCCTTGCAGGCCTTGAACTTGCCATTCTCCTGCCTCAGCCATCAAAGCAGCTGGGACTCAGTTCCCTGTCACCAGGCCTAGCTTTCTTCTTATTCCTAACAGCCTTAAAATAGATGTCCCTTATTTTATTATTTTAGAAGGCAGCTGCTCTGAAACTCAAAAGGCTTCATCTGTATGACGGATGTTCATAGATGGTTTAACTTTTTTTTTTTTTTTTTTTTTTTTGGTTTTTTGAGACAGGGTTTCTGTGTAGCCTTGGCTGTCCTGGAACTCACTCTGTAGACCAGGCTGGCCTCCAACTCAGAAATCCACCTGCCTCTGCCTCCCGAGTACTGTTATTAAAGGTGTGCGCCACCACTGCCTGGCTGATGGTTTAACTTTTAACTGGCATTTATCATTACTGCCAAACCGTGTTGCAAAATGTACAGAAATATTTCCCTAGCTTTCAGGTTTTTTTTTTTTTTACCTGAAGTTCACAGGTCCTTCAGGGGTCAATAGGTAGGATTCAGGTTTCCTAAACCTTATTTCCACTAATCTTTAACTAGAAAATGGCATTTTCTTTAATTATCAAAGTAGACCATAAATCATAACAGTCTTTTAAGTATCTGTGAATTTGTCACCAGTCAGAATCATACATTTTCATATTACAGTCTGGGCTGGCTTGGACCTAAATGTCTTGCTTTTTCGCCCACCATTTTCTTTTTGAAAAATTACATTTACTTTGTGTGTGTGCAGGGGTGTGTATGTACACATATGTCATCATTGTGCTTGTGGAGCCAGAGGACAGTTGTTAGAAGGTTGTTTTTGGGTCTGGCAGTCAGCCTTCTGCAGAACCAGGGAAGAGTGCGAAGTGTTTTAACAAAATCACCGGGTAGTACTAATGCATACTTGAGTTTGAAGACCCTCACAGTTTAGTGGCTTGGCATCTTACTCATTGTCATAGACTACAGTATGTTAAAGCAGCACTAGAATACCATGCCAAAAAGTTCCAGCAAAGAAATCCTCAGCCGGGCGTGGTGGCTCACGCCTATAGTCCCAGCACTCAGGAGGCAGAGGCAGGTGGATTTCTGAGTTGAGACCAGCCTGGTCTACAAAGTGAGTTCCAGAACAGCCAGGAATATACAGAGAAACCCTGTCTCAAAAAAACCAAAACAAAACAAAACAAAATCCTCAACTTCAGAAGTTTAAATGACACATAAATTATTTTTTTCAGGTAATGTTTTTGGTTTTTCAAGACAGGGTTTCTTAGTGCACCCAGCTCTGGCTATCTACTCCCTTGTAGACCAGGCTAGCCTGTAACTCATAGAGATCCACCTGCCTCTGCTACCCAACTGCTGGGATTAAAGGCCTGCACCATCCTTCCAGTTCAGTGTTTTATATGGTGTCTGTATGGTTTTATTGGTTTTTGTATTTAGAAACACTGACTGTATATTTAGACACACAAGTCTATGATCTCTTAAGAATAGTGTGAGAGCCGGGCGTGGTGGCGCACACCTTTAATCCCAGCACTCGGGAGGCAGAGGCAGGTGGATTTCTGAGTTCGAGGCCAGCCTGGTCTACAGAGTGAGTTCCAGGACAGCCAGGGCTACACAGAAAAACTCTGTCTCAAAAAACCAAAAAAAAAAAAAAAAAAAAAAAAAAAAAAAAAAAAAAAAAAAAAAAAAAAAAAAAAAAAAAAAAATAGTGTGAGAAGAAAAATGGTATATATATATATATAATCACCATGTGGTTGCTGGGAATCAAACTCTGGCCCTCTGGAGAAGCAGTTGGTGCTCTTAACCACTGAGCCATCTCTGCAGGAGGAAAAATGGTTTCTTAACTATTAACCCCTCCTCTACCAGTTTTGGGTAACTTAGTATCTCCTAACAGCACTTTGGTAAGCTGCTAGAAAGCCACCTTAAGGATTCATTATAGTCTCCTGGTTTATGTAAGGTTTTTAGCTTCACAGTATTGAAAGACATAGAACTTTTTTTTTTTCACAGTCCATGAAGGCTTTTTTTTTTTTTTTTTTTTTTTAAATTTTTCATTACAGGGTTTCTCTGTGTAGCCCTGGCTATCCTGGAACTCACTCTGTAGAACAGGCTGGCCTGGAACTCAGAAATCCGCCTGCCTCTACCTCCCAAGTGCTGGGATTAAAGGCGTGTGCCACGACTGCTGGGCTTCACAAGGGCTTTTTATCTGTGCTTTACATTTTTAAAAAAATTCCAGAATTTTCCCTCCTGCATGTTTTCATCTTGCCTCTTCATGGTTGTCAGCACAATGAAACCAAACTGCCTTGATGGGAACAGATTGCTCTGCCATTTTTCTGGGTCTTTGAGTTGAACATCAAATCTAGGGCTTTATAACTCCACACTTGTTGAACCTTTCTGTGAGGTTCACAACAATCTTCCCAGCTCTGTGATCATCAATGATCTCAAATTCACCAGTGTAGCCTTGCTTCACCATCACAGTTAGGAACTGAATGATGACTTTAGAACAAGGCCTGATGAGGACCTGGCGTTTGCGTCTCTTCTCAGTGTAGCAGAGGATAAACTTGAGTTGATCTGCTTGCCTCTATCTCCCAGATGTGGAGAATGCCAGCGTATGCTATCATTTTAGTTTTTTTTTTTTTTAAGATTTATTTATTGTTTGTATGTGAGTATACTATTGCTCTTTTCAGACACACCAGAAGAAGGCATCAGATCCCATTACAGATGGTTGTGAGCTACCATGTGGTTGCTGGGGATTGAATTCAGGACCTCTAAAAGAGCAGCCAGTGCTCTTAACCTGATGAGCCATCTCTCCAGCCCTTTTGTCGATTTTTTTTTTTTTTTTTTTTGAGACAGGGTTTCTCTGTGTAGCCCTGGCTGTCCTGGAACTCAATTGGTAAACCAGGCTGGCCTCGAACTCAGAAATCTGCCTGCCTCTGCCTCCTGAGTGCTGGGATTAAAGGCGTGCGCCACCACGCCCGGCTTTGTCAATTTTTTTAAAAAAGATTTTTATTTATTTACTTTTTGAATATTTTGCTTGCATGTATGTCTGCGTCATGTGTATGCAGTATCCTTGGTGACCTGAAGTTTCAGATCCCCTGGAAATTACAAATGATTCTTAGCTTTGAACCTGAAGTTAGTAAGTTAGTACTCTTAACTCCTGAGGTGTTTTTTTCTCCCTTTCTTTTTGAAATATCCACCCCCTCACTGTTTGTGTGCATGTGTGTGCAAGTGTATGTGTCTGTCAAAGTGTGTCTGTGTGAGTGTATGAGGTGCCTCAGGCTAGAAAGGGGTGTTAGAGCTTCTGGAGTTACAGACAGTTATGAACTGTACTTTAGATCTTCTGGAAGAGGAGCCATTGCTCTCTAGCCTTGTTTTTAATTATTTGAAACAGTCTTAATATAGCCAGGCTGACTTCAAACACAGTATGTATCTGAGTATGACCTTGGACTGATCCTCTTGCAACACCTAAGCACATGTGCTATGATTCTAGCCTGGTTTTTTTTCTCATTGTATAGCCCAGGTTAATCTCAAGCTATGAATTCTCCTGCCTAGTTTCCTGAGTGCTAGAATAGCAAGCTGCAGGCATGTGCCAACTTGTCCTTGCCTGGATTGGGGTACTCCTGTGTATATGTGTGTTTCTGTGTGTGACTGTGTGTGACTCTGTGTGTGTGTGTTATTTTGTGTTTCTTTGAGATGAGATGTTAAAAGTAGCCCAAGCTGGCCTTGAACTATGTGTCAAAGACTGGGATTAAAAATATGCACCACAGCCAGGCTTGGTAGCGCAAGCCTTTAATCCCAGCACTCGGGAGGCAGAGGCAGGCGGATTTCTGAGTTCGGGGCCAGCCTGGTCTACAAAGTGAGTTCCAGGACAGCCAGGGCTACACAGAGAAACCCTGTCTCGAAAAACAAAAAACAAAAAAAATAAGTATGCACCACTTAAAAATGTATACTCCAATAATATTAAATACATATTGAATATTTTTTTAATTATTTGTATGTATCTGTGATTTGTGCTTATGGGTTTATATGCCATAGCATATCTGTGGAATCCAGAGGACATCTTTGTAGAGTCCACTCTTTTCTTTCTTTTTTCCTTCCTTCCTTCCTTCCTTCCTTCCTTCCTTCCTTCCTTCCTCCCTCTTCCTCCTCTTCCTCCTCCTCTTCCTCCTCCTCCTCCTCCTCCTCCTTCTTCTTCTCTCTCTCTCTCTCTCTCTCTCTCTCTCTCTCTTTCTGAAACAGGGTTCTTGTTTTGTAAACCATGCTGGCCTTGAACTCAGAGATCCACCTGCCTCTGCCTCCCTAGAATCAGTATTCTCTCATTGTCATGAAGGTTTCAGGAGCCAACCTGAAACCTGTTCTTCACGCTTGCACATCTAATATCTTTATCTGCTGAGCCATCTTGCCAGCTGTACATTTTACAGTGTTGTTAAACCATTACCACCATCCATGTCTATAGCTTTCTTATGAAATACCAAAACACTTCCCAACCAAAACCGTCATCCCTTCACCCCTCACAACCACTATTATGATCACTGTCTCAGAATCTCTACTGAAAACCCAACAACCATTTAAGTGGAGAAGCATGCAAATTTTGAAAGAAGTGATTCAACTTTCAGGTAACCAAAGAGACAAAAGCTGTCATGATATATTTATCTTCAAGGTACAAATACTACACAAAAAATATAAATATACTACTGAAAGACCCTTTTTAAAAAAACCCTGCAAGTACAGTATGTTTAAATTCCTGTCATGTGCCTGGCATGGTGGCGCACGCCATTAATCCCAGCATTCAAGAGGCAGAGGCAGGCGGATTTCTGAGTTTGAGGCCAGCCTGGTCTACAAAGTGAGTTCCAGGACAGCCAGGGTTACACAGAGAAACCCTGTCTTGAAAAACCAAAAACAAACAAACAAACAAACAAACAAAAAGCAAACAAACAAAAATTCCTGTCATGTTTTAAAAGAGCTACAGGTGGTTATGACCTCTATGATCTTGCTGTTAAAGAATTGATCTGAAAACAGTGCATTTTGACAGAATCGTCCGGAGACCTGGCTTCTTTCTGGAGGCACTTTTTCTCTTGGTGTGTAGCTTCTCTGGGAAAGCCAGCATGGGAAAGCCCTTTTGGGTTCAACCTTTATTTACCAGGACTTTGTTCATTTTAAGATTCTATTTTATGTGGGTAGATATTCTTGACTGAATGTATGTGTGCCATGTATGTGCCTAGTGCGTGCAGAGAGTAGAAGAGGTTGTCAGAACTCTGGAACTGTGCTTGCTAGGACTCCAACATAGGTCCTGTGGGAGAGCAGCCAGTGCTCCTAACCACTGAGCCTCCTGGGAATTTATCAGGACATGCCAGCATGGGTATGAAAACTAACAGACTTCCTTCTCTCTGCAGGTATGTCGTGTGGGCGCATTCATGTGCCGTTGTTAGGAAGACTGGGGACCTTGGACACTCAGGTTCTGCGCAGAACTCCTCTTAGAACCTTCTCAGAAACACCAGCATACTTTGCCTCAAAAGACGGGGCGAACAAGGATGGCTCCGGAGATGGAAATAAGGTTTTTTTTTTTTTTTTGTCTTATTGGCATCTATATATTTCCTATCTTTAAAGAGCTAAATATAATAATAATCTGTATTGTTAGTTTAAATGTGTTCTGTAGGAAATATGAATTACATAAAATGATTTGAAGAGTCAGAGTTGATCTTATTTTGTATTCTGTGGTTAGTTTTGGTTTTTTAAGGCAGTTTTCTAGTAACTTAGGCTGCCCTGCAACTTCCGTGTAACCCAGGAAGCACTGGAATGGGATCCGCTTACTCTAGCCTCCTGAGTGCCCAGCTTATTCAGTGCTTAATTTGTATTATACTTATAAACTCATTGTACTTTTTTTAAAAAAAAGATTTATTTTAAGTACTGTAAGTACACTGTAGCTGTCTTCAGAAGAGGGCATCAGATCTCATTACAGATGGTTGTGAGCCACCATGTGGTTACTGGGACTTGAACTCAACCTCTGGAAGAGCAGTCAGTGCTCTTAACTGCTGAGCCATCTCGCCAGCCCTACTCACTGTACTCAGTAAGCAGAGAGTAAAAGTGCTAATATCCTAAGCATCAACTGTCATTAAATAGTGGCATGATTAGTTGGAAGGAGTGAGGAATATCCATTTTCTTTTTCTTTTTTTTTTCCTCTCGAGACAGGGTTTCTCTGTGTAGCCCTGGCTGTCCCGGAACTCACTTTGTAGACCATGCTGGCCTCGAACTCAGAAATCCACCTGCCTCTACCTCCCAAGTGCTGTGATTAAAGGCATGCGCCACCACCGCCCAGCTGGAATATCCATTTTCATACACAAATCTAACTGCTTCAAGTGCTTAAGAAATGGCTGCTGCTGGTGGTGGTGGTGCGCACCTTTAATCACAGCACTTGGGACATAGAGGCAGGCGGATCTTTTAAAGTTAGAGGCCAGCTTAGAACCAAAGAGTGAGTTCCAGGATAGCCAGGGCAATACAGAGAAACTCTTGTCTTGAAAAACCAAAAAAGAAAGAAAGATAAGAAAAGAAAAGAAGGGAAGGGATGGATGGATGGATGGATGGATGGGTGGGTGGATGGATGGATTGAGCTTCAATTCCCAGCATCCACATGGCAGCTCACAACTATCTGTAACTCCAGTCCCATGGATCTGATGACCTCTTCTGTCCTCCACAGGCATACACATATGTGGTATGCAGGCAAAAAAGCCAATACACATAAAATTTTAAAATAAAGATTTAAGCTGGGTGGTGGTGTGCACATCTTCAATCCTAGCTCTGAGTTCAAAGCCAGCCTGGTATATAGAGTGAGTTCAAATATTTGGCAAGTCTCTTGATCCAACCTTTTGAGCATTGAGATTATAGGTATGAACCAACAGCCTGGATTATTCCCATAAGTAACTTTTTAAAATCTCATTGAAAATGAGAATCATTAGCTGGTGCACACTTTTAGTCCCAGTACTTGGGAGGCAGGGGTAGGTGGATCTCTGTGATTTCGAGGCCACCTTAAGTATGTTCTAAGTATGTTCTGGGATAGCTAGGGCTACACAATGAAACCCTGTTTTGAAACACTTAAGAGAGCTGGGCGTGGTGGCGCACGCCTTTAATCCCAGCACTCGGGAGGCAGAGGCAGGTGGATTTCTGAGTTCGAGGCCAGCTTGGTCTACAGAGTGAGTTCCAGGACAGCCAGGGCAATACAAAGAAACCCTGTCTCGAAGAAAAAAAAAAAAAAAAA